>JACEGR010002185.1:0-137526 GCA_014170235.1 Listronotus bonariensis | reverse complement strand
GTCAAATATGATTAGCCACACTGTATTATTTAAACTAAACATTATTTTTATTGGCATATTTACAACACTATTAAAGATAGATGTAACAAATGTGGTAGGTATTTTTATTAAGCTTTTTCAACGACCTTTTTAATGGTAATACAATAATACAAGGGGTTTTGTTAAAAAAATAGTACTTTGGGTCGTACATCGTATCCCATAGGAAATATTAAAAATTTGATTACTTATTCATAGAGAAATTGTACGTTTAAAAAAGAATAATAAGGGGGCCGAGGAGGATACACAGGTATACCTGGTAGCTAGATATATGAAGAAAAATACTTTTTGACTCGAAAGAGGAATCCGATATTATTAGGCATCTTAAGGCAACTGATGCAAAATGGGTTAAAAATCTAAACATTCAAAAATTCGACACCTATGGCTAGTAGAATTTTACTTTATAAAAGCCATTATAGCTGTACAACAAATAAAAATGATAATACAATAATTTATATTTCTAGTCTAGTTTCTAAATTATCCATTTTTTATATATAAACAAACAAACAAACAAACATTTTTGGTGATCATGGCATTTAAAATAAATACACATTTAGGCTGAAATACTTGCGTTTCTGCCAATTTTAAGGTTTAAAAACAATACTTAAAATAAACTGTAACAAACAAAATTACCTCTGTGAGAAAATTGTGAAAGTCTTGTGATTTTCGCAGCGTGAAAAGTTGACAACATTAGATCCTAAATTGAAATTGGAATTCCCTTCAAATTGGATAGTATGGAAAGGCTGTTGTTTATAGAGGCTTTCTCTCTTTAAATAATTTCATTTGAAATTGTTAAGAATCAGTAACATTGACAATATGTTTTATTTAATAAAAATCTGATAATAATTGTAATTTATCCATAATTTACAGGGTGTCCGGAAAGTTGAGGTCAAAAATGATAGAGGTGATAGAGTAAGTCAAAATAATGTTAGTACTTTATATAAAAAAGTTCTATCGCGCTTCGTTAGGAAGATATTTACCTTCAAAGTTGGTATAAAAAAACAATGTATTTCAATTATATCTTTTGAACCGTTGACACAATACCAATGATATTTGGGCTACTAAATAATCTTATAGTAATGCTTATTTTCATAGGTACACGTCTGTTCAGTAAATCGGAATTATACAGGGTGCGAGGATTTTTTAAAATTTAATGTATGCATTTTTAACACTGGTGATAAATTCGACATTTTGCTTTGACTGCTTAATTCCTTCATCATTTTTGTAGAAAAAAGGTATTCTTTATTTAAATCGATATCTTTGACCGTTTTTGATAACATTGCATTTTAATTCCAGACATACCAGCATTTTGTTAGTAATAAAAAGTCATGTTTTTTGAGAAAATTTTTAAAATATTGGAAATTAAAAAAAAATTTTTAGCTGTATTATAAAGTTAAAGGGGCTGACAAACACCGTGTTTAATAATTTTACCACATTTAAATAGAATTATTAGAAAAATTGCATTTTTTATTACATACAATATGCTGGTATGTCTGGACCTAAAATGCGATTTTATGTCAAAGATATCGATTTAAATAAGGTATACCTTTTTGTACAAAAATGATGAAGGAATTAAACTGTCAAAGCAAAATGTTGGTTTGGTCACCTTTGTTAAAAATGCATACATTAAATTAAAAAAAATTCGAACCCTGTATAATTTTGACTTCCTGAACAGCCGTATACCTATGGAAAGAAGCATTACTTTGAGGGCATTTAGTAGCTTAATTATCATTGGTACTGTAACAACAGTTTAAAATTTATAATTAAAATAAGTTTTTTTAAACCAACTTTAAAGGTCATTATCTCCCTAAAAAGCATGATAGAACTTTTTTTATATGAAGTACTACTAACATTATTTTGGCTTACTCTATCACCTCTATAATTTTTAACCTCACCTTTCTGGACACCCTGTATATTTATTTAAACTGAAGATCACTAAATAATTGTTATTTTTATTATTAACAATTCTATTCAATTTTTTGTTCCTGACTCTGGTCCCTTCAAGTCCAATTCGCCAGCTCTTCCCCTTCTGAACTATGCTTTCCAGGGCTTCGTGGGCGGAAAATCTGAAGCTCCTAGCTCCCAGAAATGAAAAAAAATATTCTATAAATCGATGCAATCCATAAATTGACAGCTGTCAAATCAAGAACCCGGCTTAGAATATCGACCTTAGAATCAATATAGGAATGTAATGGTTTTCCATTTCATACCAATGTTCTATCTCCCTACACCCTACAAAACTCTTCAATATTTATATGAATTAATCAAAAAGATAATTTATTGTCTATTAATACTAATTTTTCTTTTAATGAAAAAATACTATTTAAAAGGCCCTTCAAAGTCTTTTATTTTGACGTTTGATTTTTTTAAATCGGTCGATTCGTTTTCGAGAAAAATCTTTGTTTAAACACTTACATAAACATAAACGATGTGTTATGGTATTTAATTGTTTAATTGAACCTATATATTTATAGGTGACGTAAAAGGAAATGCTTAATATTAACTTTTAAATGTCTGTTTAAATCTGAATTGAGTTACAAGAAACAGCCACTTTTACCCTATACATTTAAAGGTAACATTATGAAAGCCAGCCTATAATTCATAGAGAGGCCTTTGCTTGACTTTAACCAAACCAAACTAGGATTCGTCCCGCTGACAACCGGAGATTATTGTTTGCTTTTCGGCCACAGCTACGTTAGACTTAATAGCACACACGTCTGACATATTTACCTTTAACATCTGCCTCGGTTAGTAGAACAAAGAACTGTACACAACAGGAATTGGTATGGCATTATGTCGGCATGGAGTTTTGAACTAATCAAAACGACAATTCAATTAATGTACATCAACAAAGTAACCTAATTACTTTTCCAGTTACTTTAATTTTAGTGTTTCACGTACATTTATAATTTGTCGTTAGTGGCGACGCTAGATTTTTAGTTTAGGGGTGGCTAAGGGAGAGGCGAACATTTTTAAGGGGACGGACATGTTTTTCGAAGCATTAAATTTTGAAGATAAAATAATAATAATAATAATAATGATGAAAGTCCATGCCCGCAAATAATCATTATTCAATATTCCTATGGATGTCCCCTACAATGTTGTTTTGTGTCCCGCAATAATTTTGACGAAAAAAAGGGTCCCACATGTGTAAATGACTTTCCTTCCATAACTTTACTACCTCTCTTTATTTCCTTTAGATTAACTTGCTTCTTACGTTCCACCTCACGGGTGGGGGAGGGGGAAAGTATTTTGGATTTTCATTTAAAAAAAACATATACAGGGTGTTTTCTAATTGCGGTAAGAAAATGTAAGGGCGTATTCTTAAGCCCATTTTATGAAAAAAAAGTTCATATAAACATGCTTTGTTTTTAAGGTACAGGGTGTTAAACTTTAAAAAGAAAATCGGATTTTTAATAATATTGAATATGCCTTATCCGATATTAATAAAATTTGACAGTGATATTTGTTAAAGTAGGATGTTAACTTAGCCCTAAACTAATTTTAAATTGTGAGACCAGTGGTGGCTTAGTTAATCTTAGTTAATATTATGACCAAAAAAATGTACGCCACTAACTTTTCTTGGAACCTTTATATATTTTTCCGAATAAAACATCTTAAAATACAACGTTTTTGTTTCTTAATATTTTTACGTAGGTAGCTTACTTAGTTTTCCAGAAAAAAAAAATCCGCTAAGCGACATATTTGTGGACCATACAAAAAACATTAGGGCTTTTTAAAATTATGTGATGTTATAACTTCTGTTAAGCAATTATGTAAGAACAACAACAAATACCCAATTAAACAACGTTTATATCTAGTATAACAAATTTTATTACAAAAAGTGTTTAAGACATTTTTAAGTTAATTTTTTAAAGTTTAACACCTTGTATCTTTAGAACGAAGAATTTGAGAACCCATGTTTATATAAACTTATTTTCTTAAAAATGGATTACGCCCTTAAATTTTCTTACGGCAGTTAGGAAACACTCCTGTATAATAAGAGATTCCATTCAATCTAAAGAACTTAAGTATTTTTTAATACCGCTGACTTTTAAATTGCATTATGAAGCCAGTTTTAAAGCAAAAATTTACAAATACCAATATTTTACTATTTAGAAGATCGTTCAAAACACTTTAAAAAAATACCACATTTCATATACCCATCTCAATTAGTTTTCGAAATATGCCAATGCAAATCTGAAAAATAATTTTTAACTCCCATTAGCAAACGTATAATAAACTTACACCCCCTAACTTCTTATTATTTTTTACGCTTAATAAAAATAACAACACCATTTTGTTAGGTTGATTCTGTAGTATCTGTATCTTTTATTGGAATTAATTTTTTCTTAAGACATACAGGGTACGACAAAAAGTATGATTTTTTAAATGAAAGACCCTGTACATTGAATCACCATTTAAATATAATTTTAAAGGCGTTATTAAAAATACCAAAGATTATGGGTCTATCTTTAATGGTTTTGGAAATAAGGCCATAAATAAAATTATTAGGCAAATATTGCCATAACATAACCAACCATACATAATTAAAATTTATTCTAATTCTTTAGATTTGGATGACCATATTTCCGAAACTAATAAAGATACATATTTTAAATGTACTATTTTTTTAAAGCTCTTTAAAAGATCTTTTTAGTAGTGATATAATATACAGAGTGTTCCATTTAAAAAATCATACTTTTTGTCTGACCCATAGATAACCTAATTGAGATCCGCAGTGGCAAGAAGCAATTTTCGGATTTTTATGACCTCGCGAAGTAAATAAATAGACGGGTGGAGCGAACATGCGCACTTAAAGGCTGTGGCAAAATACAAACACCGGCACCCCGTACCCTCCGTCCGCGGTCGGCCACAAATTCTTTCCGATAATGCGGATAGTCTGTTTGGCGCCAGACGCGTTCACCCTCGATTTGCTTGCGTACAAACCCGTGTTTTTTCGTTCTTTTCGCCCATGAATTGTATCTTTTATTTTGCGTAGGTAATAACATTGAAAATCCATCTAGATCAGTGGTCTGACCATGCATATTTAAAGAGATATTAAAAATCTAATTATTTATTTAGAATCTTAGAATCTAGAATTCTTATCCAACAAACTTATATAATTATTTATTTTGTACGATACAAAATAAAAATGGGAGTGTAAATTTATAACTTGACACAGGCGCCATATATTAAAAGCGGCGCCTTAACCCAGTATTTCGGGTGTCGGACAGGGTAAACGCGTCACGTTTTTTGTCAAATAAGTTTACCACAATGTTTTGTATGCAATTTTTAAACATTGTGCCAAAAATCGTAAGGATTACAGTTACTAAACTCGTCCAATCCGATACCCAAAATATGTCAATGGGCCTTATGGTTTCATGTCTTTAACACTTACGATTTTTGAAATAATGTTTAAAAATTGCATGTTAAATATTGAAGAAAACTTGTCCAGCAAAAAAGTGATTCATTTGCCCAGTCCGACACCCCAAACATTTGACATTGACAGGCTGGGTTAAAGCGCCGCTTCCATATATGGCATTTTGAATATTCGTGGTAGACACCAGGGCTGGCAAAAACCGGAAAAAAACAAAACCGGTTAACCGGTTTTTAAAAAGTGGATTCGGTTAAAACCGGTTAACCGAATATTTAAAAACCGGTATTAGAAACCGGTATGAAAAACCGGTTTTTATTACCGGTATTAAAAACCGGTTTTTAAAACCGAAACCGGCTTTTAACGAAAAATCGAAAACGGTTTTCAAAACCGATACACCGAAATCGGTTTTTAAAACCGAAAACCGAAAACGGTCTTTAAAACCGAAAACGGTTCTCAAAACGGAAAAAGGCTTTTCTAAACCACAGTTAACAGAAAATCGGAAAGTAATTATTCTCTATTAATCGTTTTTGCGTTGATTACGGATTTGCCCATGAGCTGTGGTGTTAAGTGATAATCATTATTCATCCTAGAATATTCTTCAAAAGAAATTGTTTAAATATAAATAAGAATAAATATATAACATCCCTGTTAATAAAATGCAAGATTCTAAAAGGTGATGTAAAAATTCCATATATACATACATAATTTATTTTTTCCTCTTTATTTAAAATTGGTAATTTATTTTCGGTGTTTTTTTCTTGGTTTATTGGTTAATAAAAATACTAGAAACATTTTCTAAAATGCGCCGTTTCCTAGTTATTTGCCTGTCTAAGGTTAACTGAACCACCCTGTATAATCTGTCAACCAATATCCGATTTTACAAAATGAACGGTTTTTCTTTTTAGATATAAACCGCAATCAACCAAAAACCTATTAATTGATATTCGAAGACCCGCTTTTCGATTTTGGTCCGATTATCCAAAAACAGGTATTTGAAAACCGATTATCTGAAAAACCGGTATTTGAAAACCGCTTTTTAAAACCGGTTAACCGATATTCAAAAACCGGTTTTTCAAAACCGGCCAACCGGTATTCGAAAACCGGTTTTCAAATACCGGTTAACCGGTATTCAAAACCGGTCTTCGAATACCGGTTTTCGGTTTTGGCCAAAATCGCAGTTAACCGAAAACCGGTGAACCGGTTAACCGAAAAACCGGTTTCGGTTGCCAGCCCTAGTAGACACGGTAAGAGAAACCCCCTCAAAAGGTTTTACAAGTATTATTATCATAAAGAGAATTTTATTACGGGCCCAGGGATTATTTTGCTTTATTAGTATTTTAAAAAATTTATGGGTAACGGTCTAAAAGAAAAATATAAAGGTTTAATAAAAAAAAATCCGAAAAAGATTTGTAAGATATAAAATATATTTTGTGTCGCAACTAGATACAATATTTTCTAAAAGAAATTTTTGCCGCTACCTATTCGGAGATTTTTATATTTCTTTGTTAGCTTTCTTGGGGAATTACTAACATATCGGATTATGTTTTCCGCCTTTGCGTAAAGTCCGGGAAATTTTGGATCAAATAAAGAAGATTATAACATTAACAAAAAGTTGCGTTGGTTAAATAGTGGTTTAAGAAATCCTAAACTG
This sequence comes from Listronotus bonariensis, assembly GCA_014170235.1. Taxonomy (NCBI): domain Eukaryota; kingdom Metazoa; phylum Arthropoda; class Insecta; order Coleoptera; family Curculionidae; genus Listronotus; species Listronotus bonariensis. Next base: position 130,459 of record JACEGR010002185.1, on the reverse strand, counting down.
CAATAAGTAATATTAGTTTAGTAAATGCTGGTATTTTAAAATAAACTTTAACTATTTTACATAACTCTAATATTATTGACTGTTGTTAGATATCAAAATGTTTACATGAAATCTCCCAATAATTTTTTTTTCCGGTAAGACGAAAATCTACATATCTCCAATACATTTTCTTACCTGCATTACTTCTTTTGGTAGAAGGCGTTGCTAGGCGATGTTCTTTTCTGGCCATGGCCGGGTTAATTTTTTCCAAACGCTAACCTTATTTATTAAACTAAAAAAATATTCTACCCAAAACGAAAATTAAAGGATTATTTAATTTTTAATTTATAAAATAGTATGTGCAACTGGCCTATTTCCGGACTCTTAGTGGTTGCTAAATTTGGCTAATGCCTTGTCCAACAAACTCCACCATCGTCCGAAAATATTTCGCTTTTCCTACATGTTACACAATATACTCTTTTTATGATTATTCCAACCTTTTAAATTTTGCGAACTTCCTATTGACAATGGTATCACAAAAACCCGTTTCTGTAACGTTATAACTTTATCCTATACAGAGACAAACTTAATACATTTTTTTTTGATATTTTTCACCTTACACAGATGTATTTTTTAGTACTCAATAAATTATATTGAGAAAAATAGGACAAACCATTCAAACCTTAACCTAACTTTTTTTGTCCACGACCATGATATTTTTTAATTTTCATATACACTTCTCAAAAGAATTATCGCATATGCTCGATTTCTTCCATAAGCTTCAATACAAAAATGCTTTCATTTAAATGGCCATATCTCTTTTAATTATAAAGTTATCAAGGCAAATAAAAAAGAGAATGTTAAGGAAAGGTGGAGCTATAACTTTATCGTAACCGTTGTTATTTACTGTTACCAATACATCCTACGGGGCGATAAAACTTTTTGAAAAAAATAATTTTTAACCGGTCTGTATAATGTGCTATTAATTGGGACGAATATCATTTGTAAATAAATTATACCCTTACTCATTTCTGATATTTTATAATCACAAATTTGATTACTCCTTTCAACAGCACATCATACAGAGCAATTAAAAATTTTTTTTTGTTTTTTAATTTTATCACCCCGTAGGATGTATTGGTAACCAGTAAATAACAACGGTTACTATAAAGTTATAGCTCTACCTTTCCTTAACATTTTATTTTTTGAATTGTCTTGACAACTTAATAATTAAAAGAGATATGGCCATTTAAATGAAAGCATTTTTGTATTGAAGCTTATGGAAGAAATCGAGCATATGCGATAATTCTTTAAGGAGTGTAGTTTTATTTTTATTACATGAAATAATTTTAATAGTTTTTAGGCCAGTAATGAAATGAACTTTATGGTAAGAACACTTTTAAAACCTTTTGGAAGAGTTCTTTTCTTCTACCACGAATATTTATAACGTCATATTTGAAAGCGGCGGTTTAACCCAGCATGTCAAATCTTTCGGATGTTGGACCATCAAAACTAGTTCATACAGATGCGAAAAGCGAATTTCATTCTCATTGGTCAATTTCACATAAAATTAAAGGCGGGTAATTCAAAATAAAGATAGTTTAAAGATGTTGCGAATTCACAAAATTTAAAATCTAGTGGGCGGAAACTTGAGATCACTTTAATTTCTGGCGAATATGCGTAAAAACAAGAGCTTATTTATTATATGTCATTTCAAAAACAATTTTGTTATTGTTATTTTTATGTTATTCTATTAGCTGTTTGGAACGTTATTTTTTGATTATTTTCTTAAATATTTTGTGTTTTTTAATTTGAATTTATATCAACTTTTTAGCCCTTTTCATTTATAACAAATTTGCAGCGTTTCTACGTCTTAGTTGCTAAATAAATGTGCTATATTCTTTATTCATCACATCAGATAAATATTATTAAAAGGAAAAACAAAGAAAATCTCAAAAGAACTCAAGAGTAGCGTTAGTACCGAAATAAAAACAATATAGAAATTTGTAGGTTATGTTGTTGCCTAGAATTTCGGCGAATTTCGCAGCTGTATAAACATGACAAAAAACGCGCTTTTCGCGTCTGTATGAACTAGCTTTCAAGCAAATGCGTCATCTCTTTTGTCGGACAAGTTTACCGCTTTAAAATTACAATTCTTACAAATTTGGTTTTTAAATAAAACAAAAAATAAATATAAAATAACTTAAAACACTTTAGGGCCAGAAATTAATACAAAAACAGTTTCTGTACCCACGGACCTATACAGTGTGTCCCAGGATAGGTGTGACAAGAGGACAAATGGACCAAAAATTTTAGAATTTTCAAATGCCTTTTGGAAACACTGGTCGCATGGTCCAGAACTAATAAATCCAAAAGTTTACTTCGATTGTTAATATAGTTATAGAGTTATAACTAATAATATGAAAAATGACCAAGATGAAAGTACCTTTATTTTTAAAAATGGGACAAAATTGTATGTAAGTAAATGTTGTACAGAATTAAATTTTATATCAAAATTTAAAGTTAAATATTAAAGCAAAAAAATGTAAAATTTTTACATTATGCATTAAAATTTTTAAAATAATTGGTTTGAAGCCTAGAGTTTACAAATATGTATATTTTTAATTACTAACTTTTATTTTCCTTCCTCGTACCCATTATTTAAGTTGTAATGTGTAATTAAAAACTGACAATAACATTTTTTACTTCCGTTCTTACAAATGCTAAGGGGTGGGGGTCAAAAGCCCAAAACCCCTCCTTCATATAGGGCCATGTCATTGCCATTTACGATTTGTTTCTGAGTTACTGCTTATTTGGGAGTTTTTTTTGTTTTTTTTTGTTTTCTTTTGTTTTCTTTTGTTTTTTTTGTTTTTTTGTTTTTTTTGTTTTTTTGTTTTTTATCTTTGGACAAACCACGAAGGCTTAAAGCCTAAATTCTAACGTACCGTGGGTGTCTTAGGGGAGGTAAGAGGGAGTTTGTTCACACGGGACTTAAATACTTGAACATTTGGGGGAAGGAAATACCTCCGCGGGCAGCAGGTTCCACAATCTAGAAACTCTAGGGAGGGATAAAAGAACGAACAAAGTGGGAAGTTCGGGGCCTGTTCAGTTGAACCGTATAGGGATGCATACGCGCGGAACCACGAGTTTCTCTGTTGGGAACCGTGAGTGGAGGAACTATACTGGACAATTCTCCAGAGCAGAAGCCATGGAAGTACCCTATAAAAAAGCGATAAATCCCCCACAGCCCGACGATGGGCAAGAGAGAGAAGCCTTTCTGTAAGTGAAGGATCATTAATGAGACGAATAGCTCTTCTTTGAATAGAATCAAGAATGCTTATGGTTGTGGGGGACGCCATGCCCCAGATATGGGAACAATATTCCAAGGGAGGTGATAAGGAAAAGGGGCCTTTAGTGCTTTACCGATTAATTTAAGCAACGTTGACGTGTTGTTTTTAGGAAAAAGTATAGAGGCATTTACGGTGATCTCTCCAATAAACACTGTTTTAATGAATTTAAAAATTAAAAATAAATATAACGATTTTAAAGTTGGTAAGTAAATTATAAAGTTCTTATAAACTCAAATATTATTCCTGCTATACGTTCTTTGGTTAGACGACCCTTGCTGTTATATACCTCTTAACTAATTCCAAATACGTTCAAAGAATAAACGAACCTAATAACATGGATAAAATCAAGAGGATAAAAATCTTTGACGGGATAAAATGGGGAACTTGTTGAATGCGAGTGCATTGAAATGTTCCGTATATAAAACGTATTTTTGCTTTCAATGGGGAAGCAAATTGCATTATCTGCTTAGACTGGCCTAATAGGCCTTATAAAATTATTTATTTTGAGTTTTTTGAAACCTAACATTAGAGTTTGCCCAAGCGCGGTGGGTTTTAAAGATTTTATATGGGCGCCACATGCCAAAAATTTGTGACCTTATGAAAATACCATATATCTACATACCTCTACTATTTAAGTTATTTATTCTTACCTTATAAAAAGTTGAAGAATAAAAAAATGAAAATGAAAAGTAAAATCCTAATACCGTTTTTTTTTTATTTTCTACATATATTTTGAGGGTGTATCTTTGAGGTCAAAAAGCCTTTTATACTAAAAATAACTAACATATAAGTTAAAATAAACCCCTTTAAGCTACAGCCATCGTAATTTCTCTCCGACCCACAGAAAAAAAGAATAATAAACGATATGTACCTTTTAAATGCAAAATAAATTACCAACGCAAATTAAAATAACTAATTACAACCTACTAACTTATCTTTTTTCTTTTAATATTTTATTAGACGCAATTGCCCCCTTCCATTCAACCGCGATATTCTCGAAAACCGGTTTTGTATTAAAAAATGCCAGTGACTTCGTTATAGTATATTACATTACAAGTGTGGAAAATGACTAATTTCACACGAGTGGGAATATTGTAGCACGAGGCGTTAGCCGAGTGCGACAAACCCACGAGTGTAAGAAAGTCATTTTCACACGAGTACTGTACACTATTTTTCCTACGACCACAAATTATTCACCAAAAAAAAATAAATTAAAGTTTGTCTGTTCAGAAAAAATAAAAAACAATTGAGAACTTTGCAACACTAGGGTGATATTTACTTTGCAACACTAGTGTGATATATACTTTTCCTCACTGCTATATTATACTGTTTTGACAATATTTTTACATCGAAAATCACCTACCTAGAAGCATTATATAACTTTTATCATTTTGGAATTTAAAAAGGCCCTCACTTAATAAAAATTGTATGGTTTTGTTAGGTAATAACGCTAATAGTTTAATACGGTTTTCTGCTATTATAAAGGTTTTTTAAAAATTATCGATTCTTACATATTTTAGACACTCTTCTAAATAAAACGTAAGTGGTGCATATCCAAAATATTCCGTTTTTTAAAAATATCAGTAAATAAACTTACGGGACCGGGGAGTGAAAAGGGGTGCTGGGTGGGGTAAAATTGGTAAAACGAGTTAATGAAACTGAACATCACATGTAAAATTAAGTAAAAATAACAGTTTTTCCTCATATTTTTAAGAAAAAATATAAAAAATATGAAAATTGTAAATGCATAACCTAAAGTCCTAAAAGTAAGGAAAAACGACTACCAAACGTCAGTTACCATGCAAAATATGGAAAGCATTTGGCAACGTCGGAAGGGTCTGATTCTATTTATGAATGGACAAAAGAAAGTGGATTCATAAAGGGTGTATTAGCCTTAGGTTTAATTAGGATTTAAAAAAAAAGATTTAACTAGTTGCTTGAGTACACGAAGAAAGAGAGGAAGGAATTTGATCTAAAGGCTTTTTTTCTCTGGCGCTTTAGGTCGAACGGGCTGCCTCTGTAAAGTACGTGCTCAAAGGTAGAAGGGAGATTTTAAATTTGATCTACTTACCTGACAACACTGTGCCAGTCAGTGAAAGTTGTTTTTTGTGGTTATGTCTATTTTTGTTTATGTTTTTATTTTTTCGTAAATTTTTATAAATATAAAATAAGATGATTTTCGCTAATTTGGGTTCTACCGTTTAAGGTAAATAAAAAGTTTTTTTACTGTCACTACAATAAATATGTCACTTGCAAAACCAATAGCAGTTTTTAGAATAACATCATAATATGTATAACACCAGTGTTGTAAAGTACTTTGCAACACTAGTGCTGTAAAGTACTTTGCAACACTAGTGTGATATAACGCATTTTCTATGCATGAAATCAGTGTGCTATTTGCTATTTTCACAAGTGGTCGTAGGAAAAATTCATTTTCTAATCGGGGTAATGAAATATATAAATTATATTGTCGTCGTCATTCAATAGTAGGAAAGCTAGCGAACCCTTCGAGTAACGTTGGGCATGTAAAGCAAGAAATTTATATAGTGATGAGTCATAGCATAGTACGGCAATCATCACCTGGCAAGTATCAGCTCTGCACATGATGACTCTGTATATTTTTAAAAGTTAAAAATACAAATAAAGCTATAGGATTGAAATTTTTTTGGATTGAGTTCATTAATGGTGAGGTTTGAAAAAAATTGACAGTCGTTTTCGATAAGCACAAGTACCTGCCAGGCGAACTGAAAGGTGTGCTATACAGTGCATATATGTCCCTTCTATTTATTTTTACGGATCAACTTAAAAAGTTCAACTTTGGAATACGAAATTGATGCATAAATACTTTATTTTAGAGTAAATTTGACAGATGAAAAATTCAAGATGGCGGCTGGACGCCATCTTGGAAAAAATTTAAATGGAAAGGGTTGTTCTGTAGCACATCATTTTAAAGCTCCTGACAAGTACTTTTTAACCCTAAAATATAAAGTTAATACCAGCACCTAATACAAAATGGCGGTACTTTAAAAATGACCTAAATACATAATTTGGATGGCCATATTTTTAATTTTTAAAGTACCGCCATTTTGTATTAGGTGAAGGTATGGACTTTATATTCTATGAAGTAATCGTCAGGAGATTTAAAATGATGTGCCACGAGACCCCTCTTTTTATTTAATTTTTATCTATCTATCAATTTTACTCTAGTATTTATGCATCAATTTTATATCATAAAGTTTAACTTTTTAAATTGATCCTAAAAAAAAATAAAAGGGTGGGACATTAAAAATATGCACTGTACACCACAGTTTTCAGTTAGTCTGGCAGCTATACTTGTGCTAATCGAAAATGCCTGTCAATTAATTTTCAAACCTTACTATGAATGAACTAAACCCTAAAAAAATGAAGCTTACAGCGCCAAGTATTTTTAAACTTTTATAAATCAACAGGGTGATGACGTTTCGTCTCTCCCGTGGCGCAGTGGACAGCGCTTTGATCTTCGAAGCCAGAGGTCGCCGGTTCGATTCCCAGAGGGGGAGACATATTTAGGTAGAAGTTATTTAAAAATAACGACCGTGGTGGCACTACCGCGTTGTCTAAAAAGTACTGTGAAATGCATAACTGCATGTTTCAGTGCTTGGACAACGTTGACGGAACTGGGGGAACGATGGGTTAAACATCTAATAGCCCGACACCCACGGTACTCTGGTATTTAGGCATATGCCTTCGTGGGATATCAAAAAGATAAAAAAAGGACTGATGCTTGTGCTTACCATGCTATGATTATCACTATACAAATTTCTAGCCTTATAGGCAAAACGTTACTTGAAGGGTTCACTAGCTCTTGGACTATAAAATATGTTGTACAATGCATATAACAACAAAAAAAAGGTCACCAATTTAGAAACGCTACTTTACAACTCTTACTGTAAGAACCTTAAAACCATTTTCACCATTCCTGAGGGGAGGTAATTAGTCTCCCCTTAACAATGTCAGGGATAATATTTTCAAATGACCGTACAGTGTGTCCCAAATTGGGCCTACATGTATTGGTAACGTGGAAACCATAAGAGCTACAGTGTTGGTTAAAACAGAAAAGGTTTAGACAATTTAATTGCAAAATTAACTCTGCTTTTAGATTTTATTTATCTTTTAAGGTTTTCGAGATAATAAAAAAAAACAAAATGGTGCATTTTTAACTTTTGCCTGTAGCCCGCAAACTACCAGTTTTACGGTTTTAAGATTACTATACATTATTAGAACACTTTTTAATAAGAATTTAATAAAGGTAAAAATATTTTCTTACCTTTTTTGTTTATAGATATTTACCCAAACTTTGGATTTTCATACGGACGCCATATTGGATTTTTAGATTTTTTAAAAGAGCTCTTCAAGAGCTTTTCATTGATGTATCACAAGTCTAGGTTTTCAGATTGCTTAAGGTCTAAAAACGATAATTTTTGTTTATTTGATAGTAGGCTTAGACTTGACTACGTAATGGCCGCCCAGATTCATAAAAAACAAATTATATGCATGTTATAATTTAAGTAATGTAAATGTCAAAGTCAAAATTAGCGTGCATCTTATTTCTCGTTTAGAAACGCCTCCAACAAAAATTCAAGTTTTAATTATTTTAAGTATTTGCAATAACAGCTTTTAATCATTCCAATGATAAAAAGGTGGATATGCTAGATATTTATTTTTAATCCAACAGAAATACAGAAACTGCAGCACTTGCATACGAAGAACAATTTCCTGAGCGGCAACAACCTAACCAAAGACATTTTAGATTATTAGATGGATCTTTTGTGAAACCGAATCCCAAAACCTATACAAAAAGTAATGAAGCAAGAAAGGCGATTATAATGGAAAGTTAGAGATGATCCCACAACATCGGTTAGAAAAGTGGAAGAACAGAAAACAATTTTTAAGTCATCTGTGCATTGATCTTTAAAAAACACCGTGTTCATCCATATAAACCACGTATTATCCAGGGTCTTCAGGTGATTGATTTCAATAGACGAATCACCTTTAGTCAATGGTTTATTACTATATGTCAACAGATACCCAATTTCCAATCCAAGGTTCTCTGAATAGCTGAAACCTGGTTTACAAATTGTGAAATTTTTAATAGGCACAATTATCACTTCTGGGATACAAAAAAAACATAATTTAGAAGAAAGGCGGCTACAAACAACATCGACTTGTGATACATCAGTAAAAAACTATTGAAAAGCTCCTTTCAAAAATGTAAAAATTCAATATGGCGTCTTTATGAAAATCCAAAGTTTGAAAAATATTTTTAATTAAATTAAATTCTTTTTAAAAAAGTGTTCTAATAATGTAGTAAATCTTAAAACCGTAAAATTGGTAGTTTGCTACAGTCAAAAGTTAGAAATGCACCATTTTGATTTTTCTTAATTATTAGTAAATTTATGAAACAGGCACTTGCAGCGAGCAATTTAAATTTCGCTCTGCACCAGTTCACTTAAAATTCAAATTAGCTCGGTGCCAGATTACTTTTTGCAAGAGCAAGAGCGAACCGAGAAAATGCGCATTGTCACCGAGCTCGTACAGCTCCCTTCTGCGGCACCACCTATAACAATGGTTCCAAAAAGCTCGAATTCCTCGAGTGTAATACCAGCACCGTGAATACAAAAACTGATCGCTTAGAGGGAGGGCAAATTCATTGAACACGCACATTTATTGCTTGACAAAAACTCTTCTGCGCGAATATGAAAATTTGCACTGCACTGCCAGAGTTCGAGCTTAGTGCGCACTGGGGCGACTACGTGAATTCACTATATCACAAAAACCGTAAATTAAAAGTAAAATTTGAAGGCACACCTAATTTTACAATTAAGTGGTCTAAAACTTTCCTATTTTAACCAACACTGTAGGTCTAATGGTTCCCGAGTTACCACTACATGTGGGCCCAATTTGGGATACACTGTATGTGCTAAACTACTTAATGTTAATAACTAAATAAACAAAAGCTTTTTATACATTAATACCATAATATAATATTAGCCGACTTCTTTTTTTTTATTTCTTTAATTTATTTTTAACTTTTTAGTGAGCCTTATTATTGCTTTGAAGTCGGGTTATTTTTTTAAACTATTTAAGGGGGCTAAGGTCAAATCGTACAAAAAAGCCATGTTTTCGTGATTTTTTTCTGACGACACAGTTAAAATTTATTTACTCAACCAATGGTACATTAAAGTATGACATTCGAAGAATGTTTCATCAAATTTTTACAAAAAATATTAAAAAATACGGCAATGGCAGCAATTATTCGGACGTGTCTCGAAAAAAGTTGAATTGCGGTGCCCCTCATAACTTGGTGCTGGATCATCCGAAATCAAAAAATCAAAGTTCATTCGTTAGATAATAGTTTTCCCCAGGTAACGCTGTCGAGTTTTTGTTTTTTCAAAATTTTTCATTTTTTCGAACACTTTGAAGTGAAAAACATAATTTTGTGGGAAAAAATCGGCTAATTTGTTATTGCAAAATCAAAATTATAAAAAAAAACTCGACAGCGTTACCTCGTAAATGATGTGCAGAAATAGTGTTTAAAATTTCAAAAGGATCGGTGCTGTAGTTTTGGAGTTATCAGGGGCACCGATTTTGAAAACGTGAGTTGTGAATTGAATACCTTACCCCCCTTAAACCAATGCGCTTAAAAAAAAACTCGACAGCGTTACCTCGTAAATGATGTACAGAAATAGTGTTTAAAATTTCAAAAGGATCGGTGCAGTAGTTTTGGAGTTATCAGGGGCACCGACTTTGAAAACGTGAGTTGTAAATTAAATACCTTACCCCCCTTAACTTAAGGTATAGAACCAGACATAAAATTTATATTTTAAAAGTATTTTGACGTATGACGGATGGAGTTTACAAGAGGACAAATGGATCAAAATTTTAATAAAAAAATAACTCATTCTTTTTTAATTTGCTTTATTAAAGTATTAAAAATAAATCACCTACTTTCCTCTAATAATTGATGAGCAAAGATGGGCATGAAAAACAAACGCAAGCGACCAAGAGATCGGTCAACACAAGAATTTAGGAACATTAAGCTAACTGCCGCCGCACACTTTTTCAGGCACAGAGCACCACATAAAATTTGAAAATACCCAGGTTCTTGCTAATACCTCATCCTACCATGCCAGACTGTACAGGGAAGCCATAGAGATACACAAAAATACCAACAACTTTAACCAAATAGAAGAATCAATGAAGATCAATAAACCATGGATACATACATTTTCAAAACCACAAAAATAGCACCACGGCAGGAACAACAACTACGCAACGACCAACCGGAAAAGGCCCCGCCCACTTAAGCTTTCTACTAGGAACCTTCTGAGGATGCCAACCACTCGGGCTGGCGAAACGTTAAGGAAACAAAATCTACAACGACGCGACGCCGAATAGCCCAAAAAACTGTTTTATTGTTTATATTTCGATTAAAATAGAAATATTCTTTACCCGTATTTACGTTATTACTATCCATCATTTTATTTTCTATACAGTAAAGACGTATAACTTTTAAATTTTAGAATGTTATTCCGTGTAATGAGATGGCAATTCTGGATATAATAACATCTGCGTATTACTTTCGACTTAACTGAAAGTGATGTAATTTATATATTTTATATTAAATATTTTTTTAGTTTGGAGAAATAAAAATACGGCGCTTAAAAAAGTCAAGACTATGGCACAATAACTATGAAATCGCAATTAAAAGTAAATTGAAACAACTAAGTAATTTAAACATCAACGAAAAGAAAAGTATATAAATTAATATTTTTCAAAATTATATTTTAATAAAAATATAATTAGTGTCCTTAATATACACCCGTCATAATTTGTAAATATTGTCCGCTGTGTTAGATAGACTTTATTATGAAATTCCAGTTTAGTAGCGCGTTTATAAAGTGACCTAATAGATCAAAGGATCTCTTAATTGGCAAAGCATTTACGTCGCACCTCTTTGGAATTGTTTATTAAAATATTCTACGCCAGATAAAATAAAATAAAAAAAATATTTAAAATTTGCCCAACTTATACGTTTTCAAGTATAAAATTAATAATTAATAGTTTAAAAAACTAAAAAACACGCTTTTATATGCAACCGAACTAAAAATTAAAAAATAATTTTTCATTAAAAAAATATTTTCACTTCATAGTAAAAAGCGTGGGGTGCTTAATATATTAAATGTTATAATTATTATATTTGCCAATATCTATGATGGAAAAGTTATGAAAAAATAGTAAAATGCACCCCACGCTTTTTACTATGAAGTGAAAATATTTTTTTAATGAAAAATTATTTTTAATTTTTAGTTCGGTTGCATATAAAAGCGTGTTTTTTAGTTTTTTAAACTATTAATTATTTTTCATTTTTAGTTCGTTATATTGCACAAAATTCTTAATATAACAGTAAATTAGAACATACTATTTAATTAAGCAGCAAAAAGAAAATAACCAGCCCCCTATGAAATGACAATGGTAGCAAATTTTAAAATTTTTCCAACAGATTGCAACTCACTAAAAAATTTCTTCTTCATTAAGTAGCAAAGTTTGAAATTTTGCCAACAGATGGCAATCCAGGCAATGTTTGGACCGTTGCCAACATATTGCAACCCACTAAAAAATTTCTTCTTCATTTAATAGCAAAGTTTGAAATGTTGCCAACAGATGGCAACCTAGGTGTTGTTTTTATAATATAATGGAATTTTTTTCCTGGCGATCAAAAAAAAAAGATAAAGGGATACTGTTTGCAGATTATTGCATTGTCATGGGTCCTTAATACGTGTGCAAAGTTTCAAAGAAATCGAATAACTGGAAGTTGGTTAAAATTAGGCTCAAAGATTCCGTTACATAGGCAGTCAGATAGATAGATTGATAGATAGATAGTTACAACCCAAGTTAATAAAAGCGTGTTAAAAAATACATTAGAGTTTCTTAATGTAAAGTAATCACTCAAGACAAACGAGACAATTAAGCCTAATGAAGTCACATTCACGTTAAATAAAGATAAAAGGAAAACCAAATTTGTGTTTTACTTTATTATAAATGTATACATAAGAGTTCCAAATACAGCCTCAGCCTCTTCGTGTTGTAAAAACTTTTTAAAGCTATAATATTTACGGGTGGTTTTAGAGTGTGTAGCCCGGTAAGGACAAGATTTTATGCAGAGAAACATGTATCCAATATCTGTTTTCTTTTAACACTTGATTTTTTAAACAAATGTGATAAATACTTGTATTTTTTTAGTAAACATAAAAAATAACTACATATCCCACACCACTGATATCTTGTTTCGTAGATAGAAGGAGAAAAAGGTTTCTTGTTCACACTTGTGTACTATTCTGCATCTAATGACACCACTTTAAAAAAAAAATGAGCCCAATGTATTTTTTCCATGGTTAAAATTTTGCCACCAGGTTACATTTTTTCCTGACCTAAAAAGACTAAATAAATAACAATTGATTATAAAATGATGACAGAAGCATGTCAATCGCTAGCCACCAGGGCCGTTCCTGGCGGTGCTGCTGGGGCGGCACAAATTTCTAATACTTTTTCTCGTATACCCTGGGATCAGGACCGAAGCGGTTCCATTCTTTGTAGATAGATTTTGGCGTGTACATAATAAAAACGACCATTAAATAAAAGAATCCGCCTAACCAATATAGAGCATATCTTCAATACAAATTGGGGGGCGGCATTTTGGGAAATAAATTTGCGCCATTTCGGCAAAGAAACCCTTTTTTTTATAAATTTATGACAAAGTGAGGGACCTTTTTTTGGTCCTTAAAAATTTTTGAACCTGTGAGGGCGGCATTTCCTCTTTCTGCACGGGGTGCATGAAGTATTTCCTGATTCGTATGTTTAAATATAAATTAAATAAATTATTTAAAAAATAGGATGGCTTTTTTTTAACTTTTCCTTACTACTCAATTAGCAGATTGGGCAAACGGTTGGGCGAGAATAATTTAGGTTGGGCGCTCACTCCTAGCACCGCCATTGCTACTAGATCAATTACTTTATGAATATATACAAAATACGTATGCCAAATATCTTGCTTTTTGCCTAATTGGTCAGATTTTTTACGTACTGGTTACATTATAATGCCAAAGGGCACAAATGCATTTTTTCGCCCGTATAATTTAATTTTTGCCTCGTGTAATTGGTAAACTTTGACTATTTATATGCTAGATCGGCGATTGTATATATTTTGGTTTTATATTTTATTGAGATGTGAAAGTATTTTTTTATTGTATCCCCCTTTTTATTAAAGGCAAAGAGCAGCACTATAAATAAATTTGCACACTTATACATATCTTACCTATCTGTATGCACAAAGAAAGACGTTTTGTTACCAATTTAAAAAGGCACGGCATAATCGCATAATGCATATTTAATGTATCTACTTTATGAAACCAACCAAGGCCGTTCCTAGGGTACCTAGGATTATTATATATTTTGCTTTTTTTTTATGGTAGGTCATGACAGACAATGATTTTACAAAAATATATGTATAACTTAATTTATAATAATTAGCAAAACTGTCCATTATTTTAATTTATCCTAATTATTATTCTTTAACAATTATTATTATTGTATTTTTAGCTAAAATATTTTTCATATAAGAATCTTTTGACTATGTTTCGAAAGGTACGAGAATAAATTTTCCCATTCCCTTCTTACTTCCTTCCTTCATTAATATTTTTGAGGAGCAAAAAATCCTCCACTTTTTAGTTGCAGTACTTTCAATTTATTTTCTACCTACCGCCCACTCTCAATTGCAAAACTTTCCGCACTTTATTTGACATTTTACCTTTTCGCTCCTATAGCATTGCGCGTATGACAAAAAAGCCTTTATTATAATAATTAAATAACTTTAAGAATAAATTAATTTATACTGTTTATGTTTTGCCCAAAGAACTTTTCTATTAGGTTTTAATAATAAGTTGTAATTTAATGTAAAAACGACAATTACTTTTACGTATGCAGGTAAATTAAAGATAGCCATGGAAAACATATGCAAACTAAATTTAAGCCTTCTAGCAGAAAGCATAAGTTTTCCATGGTCATCTTTAATTTATCAGCATACGTAAAAATAGTGTGATACATTTTTAAAATGTTTTTTTTTACATTTTTATACTTAAATAATATACAGAATGTGTTCCATTTAAAATTTACAATATATATTGAAAACGCAAAGCCATAATTTTCAGACACTTCAATAGAGACTTCTGCTGTACCAATTTACATGGTCTTTTTAAAATGATCCTTTGGTTACTGAGACGTCGTTACACTACTTTTTTTAATGTTTTATTTTTTTTTCTTTAAAAACAACGTGTGTTGCCTATACCGCGGGGAGTATTACGTCAAACCGCCGTATCGATAGGGATGGCAACGACATATTGAATATTATCAAATATCGATATATCGAAACTAAGATATCGTTATTTAGCTTCTCGATATATGGATATAACAATATAAAATATTTTTGTAGGGATGGGAACGACATATTGAATATTATCAAATATCGATATATCGAAACTAAGATATCGTTATTTAGCTTCTAGATATATCGATATAACAATATAAAATATTTTTGATATTTGTGGTAAACGAGACAAAATAAAACAGCCTCTTTTTGTTAAAACTAAACTTAAACTAGATTGAACCTCGTCAAATTCGACAGCTTTTAGACAGACTACAGTAAAAAGCACAACAATATGTAATTTGATTGGTTTGAGCGCTATAGACGGTCATGCAAAACTGTCACATTGGGGGGTCATGGTTATTTCTGGTAAGTTAAATCTTTTTATTTTTAATTTGCTTTATTTAGGAATTAAAGAAAAAGATTTAATTGACCAGCACCAACCATGACTCCCCAAATATAACAGTTTTGCATGACCGTCTTGGGTGCTTAAAAATCAAATTACAGGGTTCTGTGCTTTTTACTGTAGTCTTAAGGGGGTTTTATATCGTAAATGTAAATGTGCCCTATTTACCTTATGTGGCACGTTGCAAGTTGCCTGTTGTATGTATCATTGGTAGACGACCGCTTGACGTAACACAAATAATTATATAGGTTATTAATACTGCTGCCAAGGTTATTTACCTCACCAATAAAATATCAAAAAATTAAGCAAATACGACAAACAAATGTCACAGTGCACTAGGAGAGTTTAAAAGCATTCGATAGGGAAGTTTATTTTAAATCACTAATAACTGTCTAAAACCCGTCGGATTCGACGGGATTTAATCTAGTAATAAATAAATAGACCAAAAATTGGTCACCTTAGAAAAAACTAAAGAACATATCTGCAATCTGCATAAACATTTAATGCAAAAGTTTTTACAGATTTAAAAAATCTCCAAAAATAAAAAGTTATAAAGAATTAAAAAAACGCACGAAATTAAGAAACACGCTGTAGCAGGTAAACGATGCAAGATAGAGAAATGCGGTTTTCACCAGTAAGTTTGATTTAAAATTTAAGCCCCGCAAATGAAGGCTCAGTTTTTGTGTAAACATGCAGAAACATAAGTTTTCTATAAAAAGCGTTAAATTTGGCCCACCCTGTACATTTATGCTGCATTACTCTCTGCAAAATAGTTACCACTATTTTAAAAACCTCCTAAATTAAACCATTATCCAAGTTTTTTTTATATATGATGGGTCTCGTTTTAAAGTGTCCAATCTCCATATACATATACGTTTTAATAAAACAGTGAAATAATTGTCCCAATATGTTAGGGGTTACTATGATTACCATTAAAGAGTTAATAAAGTTTGATTAAAAACAAACATATTAAGTGTCCCCTAAGAAAAAAGTTAAGGTGTATTAAGGGTGATTTTTATTTATTTTTTGTTTACCTAAAAAGTCTAATTTTGTTTGCCTTACCTAAACAATTATACTTAGATCCTGGTAAATTAAAATTATTTACTAGTCCTAACTGTATATAATTGTGTATATTTAAATAAGCAATCTGTACTACTTAAAAAATTACCATTTTATGCTCTTTTAAGTTTCTTATACATGATTTTAGAAAAATAATGTTCAGAACTTTAAGAAGTGTATTCTTGCCTTATTTTAAGTAAAAAGTTCATAATAAATTAGGTCCGAAAATCAATCGTATCAATCTGGTAACGTTGCAGCACAACAGTGATACCAGCGCACGGGGACCGCAACTAATTCATCGAATTGTTTATGTTGGTATGATATGTGTTAAAAATTATGCCTTGAATTACTAAATAGTTTTAAGCAATTTCTGGGGCTAATATTTTTAATTTAATAACACTTTCAGTACATTATATTTACTAAAAAAACCAAATACACGACTTGTGGCAATACACACCACCAATATCCACGATTATCCGTCACTTATTTAAAACGATGCACCAAAAAAGGAATACAACACAACAATTAATATTCTTTGCGCCGGTAGCCTTTGATTAGGAAAACGTAAATGCTTCCAGCTTCTTCAGAATTGCAATGAGCCTCTCCGTAAATAAAAAGCATATCGTAACGTATGTCCTAAAAGTTTTGGCACCCGCCTCAGTTGACGACAACATCTTGGTATACGAAGAAGCTGCGCTTGAGAGTATTTGGAGCACTTACGTCTCTTTCGATATTTAAGACCATTCCTCCTAAATTCCAACGATATCGTACTCTTAGAAGATCTGTATTGCCTAGCCAGTCTCCTCGTTGACATTCCAATCTGGTTTTTGCTCTTCTCACCAATCTCTCTGACCTCTGTGCGGTAAATGCGTGGTCTTCCACTTTTTGGGAGATTCAGACATGGTATTCCCTGCTCGCACTCCGCTATTGTTCTATAAATGGTTCTGCGTGAAATGTTTTCATTCTGGAATATTCGACAGATTTTAGCTTTGGGTATCCGCCCAACTAACTTGTAGATACTTTTTCTTATTTCTAATTTATACGACATCTTAAAGCGAAAACTTCAAAATAAATAAATCTCAACTGACAGTAAATAAAGTAAATAAACTTTTGTTTTCAAAGGCAATTTGATATTATTTTGTTTTTGTTAAAATTAAAGACAATGAGTTTTGTGCCAAAACTTTTAGGACATACGTTAATACTCGCGTACTAAAAATATCTTTTTCAATTCAAATCACATTGCACGCACTCACAGAGTAATACATACTAAAAATTAAATGTGATTCGGGTAAATATTACTTGCTTTTTTATGTATACAAGAAACTGTCATATAATTCTTTTCCCAACCTAGGTATTTATTTTTTTGCCTACTGACATCATGTCGTGTAAGTCGTAGCGGTGGGCTTAACAGTAATTTTTGATATCGGTGATCGCTGCTATTGCTATCTAAAAGTAGCTGCTACTGAAAACTAATATATTCACTCTTTACGGAAACATGCTAAATTTTCATAAATAAAGTCATAGTTAACCTTGTTAAAATTGAACGAAGAAAAAATATATCATTTTTAAATACATTCTGTCATTTAATATACATATAATTTAATTACTGATTTGCATTAGCATATAAGTAAATATATATATAAAAAAATTACACAAAGTATATCAATTATCTTAAAAATAGTTTTCATCCGGTAAGCAACCCAATTCGCATCCCGTTTTACTAACGTAAACATACATAATCACCATAAACATAAATGAAAGAGGTTAGAATCACTGAATCGCAATCACAATCACCGTCCGCAATCGCAGTCGCCGTTTAACATTGTGGTTACGGGCAGCGCCACCTCTGCGAACTGCGAATATTAAAGAGTGATTTTTTCACTGCGAGCGCCAGGCGCAAGTAGCAGCTGCAAAAATGATTTGTTGATAACCGGTGATTGGTAGCAGCGACTGCGATCGCAGTTACACCTCTAGTAAGTCGTTGCCAATTTTTGTGAGGGATGTTGTTTCTCTGTTTTTCTTTAAAAAATTGTATTTAATAAGCAAAAAATAATATTTAGAGAGAGTTAATTAATAAATCTTATGTATAGATTCATTTTACGCTATTGGACTGGAGTTTAAATTATTAAGGTGTAAAATTTATTTATTTTATGACTAAAAAGAAATAAGCTTAGCATTTTTTTTTTCTTTTAAAATTGCTTATTTTCAAACAGGTGTAGTGCAGGAAGGGAAAAAAGCGCATTCACCATTTTAGCAAAATTGAAAATACTCAACTATCAAAAGTCTAAATAAAAAGTCTTAATGTCTAAACTTCTCTAAATTTTATACACCAAATTAATCCTTCTATTTTTTAATGCAGCAAATTTATCAATTATATCTTCATAAAATGGTTGAGTTTTTATCAGTTCCTGTAGAAGCTCCTTTTGAATTGAAAATATTGGCCAAAGATAAAAGTCCATCTTGGAATATAGTGTTTCTTAAGGAAGTTTTTAAACGCTTAAAATAGGAAAAACTCCGTTCCACTGACAAGCTTGTCGACGCTATCGTTAATATTAGCGTAAAAAGTTTATACGCCTCGGTAAAAATGTCTTTTTTGCGTCAACCTGTTGTACTAACTGCTGCAATGAAATATTTCTATAAGTTTTATCAGCAAATATTAGGTCAAGTTAATTTTTAAGCTGCTGATTTTTTGAAAATGATTTGGCATATATCTCCAATAAATTTTGAAAAGAATCAGTGGAAAAAGTTTGGTTATACTGGCCAAACTTTGCAGTAACAGCAAGACAAAAAAATTGTAGTTTGTAACAATCTTCAAATCTTACTTCCATATCCATTAAAATATGATCTAATATTTTATAGAGAAGTGCTCTGTACTGTCTTTTAATTTCTTCCTGTGAAAAACCACTGTCGCGAATAATACTTAAACGGAAACAAACGAAATAATACGTGAAAACAAACGAAATGACCAAAACCTATACTATCTTTTTAAGGATATGGCAAAATGGAGACCATTAAAAAAAGGAATCTTAAATATATAAGTAATTTAAAAATTATGGCACTTTCAAGTTCCTTTTAAGTTGTAAATAAAAGATTTAAAATCGAAAAGGTCATACCTGACAACGTGTATATCATATTTTTTAAATTATGTTACATGTGATGTGGGCCATATGGGTTATCATTTTGATAAGATTTAAAGGCGTTGGATCTAATGGTCACGTCAAAAATATAAATTTTAAAATAACTATAAAAACACATGACATAAAGGATTTAGAAAAGTAACGATAAAGGATAATTCCTACACTTCGCTCCATATTGGTACTGAACTTAGGTATGGTGCTGTAAATTAGAACAGAAATAAAGAAAGCGTATAAATGGATAAAATTTCGTATGTTTTTCAGAATTTTCCCTCCGTTTCTATTTTTAAGAAAAAAAACAATCGGTTGACCGAAAAAAAAGCACCATCATTATATCTTGTCTTACTATGATAATAGAGCATTTCAAATATAATGATGCCTCATATGTCATAAGCCGTGACTTAAAAATGGTTAATTTTAAATCAAATGGCTGGAAAAAATGCTTTTTATTTGGATTGGTTTTTCCGGGCGATTTTCAGGTATTAGAAAAAACTTTATCTTATTTTTACAAAAAAAAATGTGTTATTTTAGTGACAGTCTTATCAAAAATATTAACTTTTTGATTAAAAATATGCGTTTTTCATTATGCCAATAAGTTACTTTTAATCTATTAAAAAAAAGATTCTTAAAGGGGCTTTGGGAAGTTTTACTCTTTCCAAAGTAGTCGTAAAAGCAATGAATAAATAAACAATTCTTAATATTTTTTTATGGCCACCTAACTTACCATAATATTTTAACATAGTCGTAGTACTCTAAATTAAAATTTAAAAAACAAAAATTGAACGAAAAAAAAATTGGGTTTTGCATTTTTTGTCTTTATATTCCTAAATAAACAATGAGATTGACTTTTTCATACAATTCAAGTGTTATCGCTCAAATACAACCGATATTGTTTTTACCTTTTTGTTTAATCGATTAACTGCCCATAGACCAAGCGGTACATAAAAATCTGACAAAAATTGCAGAAAGAAAGATATTTGCCATGCGTGTTGTGTAAAATAATAGAAGTAATAATTTAACCTGCAGCACTGCAATCCCCGACCTGTTAGACCAAAATGACGGTCATTTAAAAAATATATCTAAAATACATAAGTTATTAAGAAATTATGGTACTTTTAAGGTGCAGTTTACTTTTAAATAGAGAATTTAAAACCTGTAACGGCATAACCGTATTTTTGATTACATTTTAACCAAAAGTGCTTACAACCGTGGCAGTAATTTTAAATCCTTAACGTGTATATCATATTTTCTTAAATTATGTAAAATGTCATGTGGTGTATGGTTTTTATATAATTTAAAGGTTTTAACTTTAATGGTAAAGACAAAAATATATATTATTCAATGCTTATTTAACAAATATTACTGAAAAAATTAAGAAAAGCCACTTTGTTTAAAAAATATTAGTAATTCCAACACTATTCTTATTATCGCTACTAGACTTAAGTATGGTAACATAAAAAAACTCGATAGTAAAGCATTCTAAAAATAATGATCCTTGATATGTCATACGCTGTGACTCAAAAATGGTTAATTTTAAATCATATGGATAGTAAAACGGGATTAATCGTCTTTAGCTTTTGCGGGCGATTTTAAGGTTAAAAAGAAATCTTCCATTTGACAGACAGTAATCTTACCCCAAAATATTGACTATTTTGATACAAAAATATGCTTTTTTGGAATACTCCACCGTGTCACTTTTGTTTAATAATAAAACAAGGGCTCTTGATACTTTTACTCTTTTCAAAGTGGTCGTAAAAGTAAAAGATGATTACTTTAATCTATTTTTACATGGTTACTCAACTTACAATTAGTTGTTTCAACATAGTAATTGTAGGTCCTTTAAATTAAAATTAAATAAAAACCTAAAATTAAATCGGTAATTTAAAACATGAAATAATTTTAAAAATAAAATAAAAGTGGGTTTTGCAATTTTATTTATTTTATTCTTATTGACAGGTGACATCTAACAGATAGTAATGACCAAGCCCCAAATAATGCGATACGCAAAATTCCTAATAAGTGACGTAAATCACACTTGACACGTGCCATAATTTTTTCAAGGCCCAGTGAGCATGGGCAGAACTGTGAAATAGATATAGCTCAAGATTTCTAATATGTGACGTAAACCGCAATTTTTCCATGCGCTACGCCCCCGCAACACAATTTTCCCACAGTATTCAAAAAATTTTCACACATAGGTAACGACCTACGGCCTACATGTATTGGTAACTCAGGAACCATTAGAGCTACAGTGTTGGTTGAATTAGGAAAGTTTTGGATAATTTAACTGCAAAATTAAGTCTGCTTTCAGATTTTTATTTATCTTTTATGGTTTTTGAAATTATTGAGAAAAACCAAAATGGTGCAGTTTTAACTTTTGTCTGTAGCTCGCAAACTACCAAACTACCAAAGTCTAAATTTCCAGGTTGCTTAAGCTCCACAAACGATAATTTTTGTTTGTTTGTTGTATTTGATAATAAGCTTAGACTAGACTGCGTAATGGCGCCCCGTTTCATAAAAAACAAATGATACGCATTCGGAGCGGCATCAACCTAACCATAGACATTTAAGATTTTTAGTGATTAACTCGTTGCCCCATGTTTTTTTTTTGTGAGAGCGAAATTCAAAACTTTTACAAAAAGATAATGCTTGCAAAAATTATTTCTTCCTAATATTACCCCAAACTGATAAAAATTAAACACAACTGTAAAACAAAAATGTATAAGTAAACAAGAAAATAAAATCACAGTACATCTCTTTCTCAATTTTTCACACCTTGCGGGTTACTTGGTGTAACGTGTTTCAATTGCTGGAAGCAAAAATTGACAACCCCTTTGTACCTATTGTGCATTTTAAGGTAATATATTCTATCTATCTATCTATCTATCTAAACACATCCCGTACCCTGTGTTTTAGTTCCAGCCTAGTTTCGGGCGGAGAAAGCTCGTACACCTCATTTTTTGCATGTTCCGATAGGTAAAAATCAGGAGGTGTGATGTTCGGTGATCTAGCTGGCCAAGCAATTGGCCCATTATAAGAGAGTATGTTGTCATTAAAGGTATTTCTAAGAACCTTTATCACTTTACTGGTACTGTGCGCTGGACATTCGTCTTGCTGGAACCACAAATTATTTTCATTTGGCGGCACCGTATTTCTAATGGCCGGTAAAATCTGTTCTTGCAGGAGTAGCAAATACCTATCTCCATTTGGAGAGAAAAATTAAATTTGTATCTAATTGTGAGACGTAAATTAAAGAAGACCTATGCACAGATGACTTAGGAATTGTTTATTCTTCCACTTTTTTAACCGATGTTGTGGGATCATCTCTCTTGCTTTGTTATTTTTTATCCAAGTTTTGAGATTCGATTTCACAAAAGATCCATAGGGTAACAAGTTCGTAACTAAGAATCTAAAGTATCTTTGGTTAGGTTGTTGTTGCTCAGAAAATTGTTTCTTGTATGCAAGTGATGCAGCTTCTGTACTTTTGTTAGATTTAGACATTTCATCATTGGAATAAAAAAAACCATTATTGCAATTACTTAAAATAAAAAAACTTAAATTCTTGTTGAAGGCGTTTCTAAAAGAGAAATAAGATGCACGCTAATTTTGACATTTACATTATTTAAGTTATAAGATGCGTATCATTTGTTTTTTAAGAAACTGGGCAGCCATTACGCAGTGTAGTCTAAGCCTACTATCAAATAAACAAAAATTATCGTTTTTAGAGCTAAAGCAATCTGAAAACCTAGACTTGTGATACCTCAATAAAAAGCTCTTTTTAAAAATGTAAAAATCCAATATGGCGTTTGTATGAAAATTCAAAGTTTGGGTAAATATCTCAAAAACAAATGAAGCTACAAAAATATTTTTACCTAAATTAAATTCTTCTTAAAAAACTGGTCTGACAATGTAGTAATCTTAAAACCGTAGAATAGGTAGTTTGCAAGCTACATGCAAAAGTTAAAAATGTACCATTTTGGTTTTTCTTAATTATCTTAAAAACCATAAAAGATTATTAAAAACTGAAAGCAGACTTAATTTTGCAATTGAATTGTCTAAAACTTTCCTAATTTAACCAACACTAAAACTCTAATGGTTCCCGAGTTACCAATACATGTAGGCCCAATTTGGAATACACTGTATAGCTAATAGAAAGTTATTTAGTTATTTAATTAAATAACAAAATAGAAGTCTTGCTAAATAACTTAATAGAAACTCTTTACATACCTATTAAAGTTTCGTGTTATACATGAATTTAATTGCTATCTGAATAAGAGTAATTAACAAGCTACAAGTAAGAGAAGAGGTTAATTACTAATTAATTTAAGTTATGACAGTATTAAGCAATTTATAACTTAATTAATTTTGTCTTTCCCTCGGCTATATAACAGTGCTTTATGAATGTTTGCATCGTCGTTCTTCCTCTTTATAATCTGTTTAGTTCTGTCTGCTATATTCTGTAAAGGTTGATTTATTTTGAGTAATTTTTTTACAAAAGTTAACTGGACTTCTATTCTAGAAAGCGTACTTTTTACTAAATTATTTTTAAGTTATAATTATTAAAAGCTACAAAAGATTGCTATGACAAATATTGAACTGGGTACACACCAAGTTATAAAAAAATAGGTTTTCTTTGATATTACTCTCGGGGTATAGGGAATGAGCCTGTTTACCTCTATTAATCTTTCTAGACTAGCAAATCATTTAGACCAAAATAAAATAAAATTCAACAATAATTTAGGTGATATTTCAATTTTGTTTTTATTTCTGTTAGTTTCATGTTTTTGGCAGTATCGGTAATACCTAACGTACGTAGCAATTTGCCTTTATTGAATGAAACATCCTATAATAATACAGGATGTTCCACGGAGAACTGCTGCGATCAATTTCTCGAATAGAAGGCCTTGAAATTTGACATGACAAACATTATAAAGTCAGTTAATGACAAACAACTAATAGTATATTATTAATCTAGGGATTAAAGTGTCGTTTTTAATCCCGCAGCAAAAGTTTTGTAGCCCGACCATAGGAAGGGCTTCAATTCGCCAAAGGATTAAAAGACACTTTAGTCACGAAGTTATTATAATATTTTATGCACTTTAGACTGCGAGAAACTAAAAATAAAAAATTATAAAAATTAACAATTGCCACTACGGTATAGTAAAATTATTGTTTATGATTGACAGCTCGTATTACTGACAGTTGTCGTTGATTAGTGTTGGTATTTTGGGTTCACTTAAAATTTGGTGTGCTCTAAAACTGTTGCAATGGTATAAAATAAATTTGTTGTTATCAAACGGCGTCACCTCACAATGAAAAAAATCGTACAGCATTTTTTCGAAAATGAACATTGAAAAGGTCGCCAATGAGGCCGTTGCTGGCCTTCTTCCACAAAAATCTCGCGAGGCTTATAAGAAACAGTTCCTTGATTATCGAAAATGGTGCGCTGAACAGCAGGCAGCAAATTTTACGGATGGAAAGGTGCTCCTGGCTTACTTTCTGCAGAAGTCAAAAAATCAAGGCATCTTCTTTATGAAGCAAATATCTCATGATCAAAGCCAACGATAATATCTGAAGCAAACATCGACATCAGCAAATATAGTAAACTTAACGCATTTTTAAAGAGACAGAATTGACCATTACAAGCGGAAGAAGTCCAAGATACTGAATCTCGAAAATATTAAGGAATTTCTTTAAAATGCCCTAGATAAAGAATATCTAGGACAAAAGGTAAGATTTTTTCTACAAATTGAGTATTTTTCTAATAGTACTACTATAAGTGCACTATATTGATTGATTTTATCTACAAAACTACAAAATGGACTGATAGGAAACTAATTTTGTTGCAGGTCGCCGCCGATTATGGAAGTTGCCGGAGCATGTCGAGGAAAGGAGCTCTGCCAGTTAGACTGCAGCGATGTCTTGGACCATGGAAGTTTTTTCTGGTAAATCTACGGGACACAAAATCAGGAAAGCATTGCTCGTTTGTAATAAAAACTTCTAGTAAAAACTGTTTAAATGTAGTGGAAATGGTGAGAAAATATAACCGTTTAAGTGAATTTTTTTGAGTATTGAGTGCCAAAAACTGGTTTTAAACAAATAATTTTGTGTAAGATATTGCGTTTAAAATTGGTAAAAGATGTAAAAAAAGATTTTAGTTTGTTTTTTTTATTTTTTTAATAGGTTCTTTTTAAGGTTTTTTAGCGCACTAAATTAAATGCTGACTACATTTTAGGGATATACTCAGTGGCTACCATAAATGCAGAAACATTTTGCTTAAGTACTAAATTTCACAAATTTTACTAGATCCATTTAATTATTTAACATGCTGTTACGTACCCTTTTCTATTAAGGTAGCAAATTTATTAACATTCTTATAAAACAAAATACAGAATATACTAAATAAAATCGTTCATAGGCAATGTGTGGAAAGAGACAGTGTAACGCGAATGCCGGCATGTAAATATTTCAGATTGAGTGACTAATCGTGCTTCGTTTGTTGTTGATTTACTGGCTTTAACTGTTGCTTATACAGTATATAAAACACAGGTAACTATTCAAAAACTCTTCGTAATGTAGGCATACCACTTAGCAATAAATAATAAATCATTTAATTAATACATTTAAAACTAATTTCCTTAGTTAGGTAAAACCACCAAGGGTTTCTGGCTAGAAATATTAAAACTTTATTCTGTCGCATTCGGCTAGTAAATATATATTGAAGACACGACATGATTGACATTTTCGGTTCATTCTATATTTATCCAATAAGTTGCCTTATGGAGACATATTTTTAGGTAAGTGTACTTCGACTTAAAAACCTATTTATATGCATTACGGGTGAATTTTCCCCCAAGTCGATTATAAAACACGTATAGTCAATTTTAAGGTGAATTAAAGGTCCTTAATGGATTTGATTTCCTTTAATTTAAACATAAATTGACAAATTGAAAAATTTGCATCGCTACATAATAACGTAAATAACTCATATAAGAGTTTAGGGTGAGTCTGGCGTCTAAGCTCCTTTACTCGTTACCAATAAAACTTTTAAAATTCTTTTTGTAGGTAATAGAGACATTTTGCACCTCTTAAAATAACAGACGTTTTTGGCCTCCTTATGGTTATCGTTATTAAACATAACGATTACGGCAGCAGTTTAAGACAGATATTTTGCAGCCTCTTTTAAGAAATTTATCTTGCGTCTGCGCTTTCGACACATAACCTTATTTTTGCCTGTGGTTCACCGATTTTAAAGTTAACGAAATTCAGTATTTACTATTATTCTTCATAAGATATAAATTGATATTTAAATATATGCAAACACTTCTGTTGATTTGGTTTTTTAAAGTAGATGCAAACAATACAGTATAAGCAAAACACAAAAGGTAAGGTTAGGTTTGGTAATAGAATAAAAAGCAAGTTTGCCAGATTGTAACATCTAAATTAATTACTGATTTAGAATATCCGTAAAAGGGCAAGTCCGTTTTAATTTCGTAACACTATTTGATTTTTATTACTGCTATAGATTTTTCGCTAATTAGAGCCTATGTATAAATGATATTTTAATTAATACGGCATTAAAATTTTAACCTTTTAAATAATTGATATTAAAATTTCTACAATTCGGCAGCCACGCAGTTTAACAATAACGATAACGATAACGATAAGCTCTTCGGTATTCATCCGTAATTAAAGGAGTTCGGTAAGGTTAATAACGATAACGGATCATGTTTGCGTTACTGCGCAGTCTCAGAATAACGTTAACCACAACGGAATTGCAAAATAAGGGGTGCAATATGTCTATTATTGTGATGTATACCTACCGGTTATTCCTCACAGGTGGTTCTTCCTTATAACTTTCTTACCTTTTGAGATAAAAAAAAATTAAATTTTGACCTAATTGTAGATTGGCTAATCTATTTACTTGGTGTCTTTTATTTCTGGTTTGACAAAAAGTGACTGCTATTTTTAAAATTTAAATGGCATCGCTGGCACTTTATTTCAGTAGAAT
The DNA here is from genome assembly GCA_014170235.1 of Listronotus bonariensis. Classification (NCBI taxonomy): domain Eukaryota; kingdom Metazoa; phylum Arthropoda; class Insecta; order Coleoptera; family Curculionidae; genus Listronotus; species Listronotus bonariensis. The sequence continues at coordinate 103,062 of JACEGR010002185.1, read as the reverse complement.
ACACGGAAAAAATCTTAAATCGAGAGATTTCAGGAGTTTTAAAATAATGCCTGGTTCCAAAATTCTGTGGTTTTATATTAAGAAAATTTACTTTTCTGGACTAGGATTCTGGAGAAAGTTTTTGTGAGCTTATTATTTATTATTTTTGGAATCTTTAAAAACATTATAAGGACAACTTTTTAAAAGCAATGCATCTCTGCATGCCAATTTTAATTTTAACCTTTCTGTTGAGATACTATCATAATATTTTTTTTTTTAAGACGGCCATTTTCTAATCTAATTTAATTTTTAAAAACCATTTTTTTGACTCTAAAATGATGTATAATACTTTACAGAAACATATTATTTTTAGGTCAAAAAGCGTTAAAAATAATTTGAATAATTTGAGTAGTATCCAAGACTAAATAGTTAGAAATAACCTAATATAATATTATTACTATTATATAATTTTAAAGAATTTTTTAAATTTTTTAGATGATTTAAAATAAGGGTACTTTAGTTTTAAGCAGTTATCAGTTTTTTGGGTCACTCTGTTTGTCCTTAAAATTTTACTAAAACTAATTCGACCTGATCAAGCAGTTTTAATGTCTAAACAATAAACAAACACGCTTTTTGATAAAATTTACATTTATTGAGATATTAGCAAAAACTTAAATTTTTTAAGATGGCCGCCTTTTTTTTATCAAGGTAGACTTTTGATGTTATAGAACAACTCACTAGGTATCTGGTTTGCCTCTTTTCTGTTTCATTCTACTCTATTGTAAGCTGCTATCTATATTGTACTATAATGCCATATCTAGAAATGGCACAACAAAAAGAACGGAATGTTGTAATATTTGGTGTAAAAACAAGATGGCGTCTATTTTTTTTATATTTGTTATCGTGCGATCGTGGTAGACTTTTAGTGTTTAAATCCGAAGACTTTTTCTGCACATTAGAAATTAAAAATAGTTTGTTTCTAATTTGTTTAACTTTACCCTATTGTATGCTGCTATACTAATTGAAATGCATTAATGCATTGCGCCTAAAAAGTTCTTCCAAATGTGTTTTAAAATAATAAAAAATAAAAATATTACAGCACATTTTCTTAAATGCACATTTTAAGTTTTTTCACAATATTTCAGAAACCATATAGGATACAGACGTAATCAAAACGGCATTAGATTTACGATTGGACGGCCCACAAATTTTCCCATTTAACCATCTTTATATCTTTTATAGTTTCCAATATCCCAATATATTTTCTATCAATTTTGGACACACTCTTCCTTCTCCTCCCTCATAAAAAATATTAATCTTAGTATTAAGAACAGATTATGTAAAAGTGGTTAGCAGCATAGTAATAATTATATCGAACTATGCAAATTTTAATATCATAAAAAGAACGTTTCAAGTTTTTTAATCAAATAGTTGGTTTTTCTTACAATACATAAGAGCGCCATTGAAATCGCATCTTTTACGGCCTTTTATATCCAATTTTTTCAATATAGGAACTAAGGTAAAGTCACGACAGTGGTTATATAAGTATTTCTTTTTAGATATAAGTTATAATTCCCACAGGGCTAAATCTCGTTGAGAAAGAAGCTCTTACTCACTTTTCACACTTCGTGTATAAAATTTCAATTCACATCCAATTTTTCGATTTTCGTTTGACAATAGAACCCCTAATAGATTCAATTTTTATATAAAAAGTTCTCTGTTAGTAAGAATGTAGCTGGAAAAATCCTTTTATCACTAACGTTATAAATTTATAGGGATCTGAATAGAGAGTGTTCTTTATTTTTATTCTACCTTATTCTACCATATACACATAATGTATTATATAAAATTAAAATTTGTCGTTTTACTTACTATAAGGTTGGGTGAAGTGTAGTAAAGTAAAAATAGCATAATTAAAGTTTGCTTAATAACAAAAATTCCATTATAAAAGAAACAATATTTTTCTTTAGTCTGTGCATTCTCTACAGTTTTCCTAACGCAAAGAAGAGAGGGTTGCTTCTGAAACTACCTGAATTTTGTTTTATGGCATATTTTTAAAACAATGTCCATAATACACAAGACTGGTGGAGGAGAACACCAGGACAGCGTCAGGCGAAAGTGTTCATCAAGGCTTACTCGCCAGAATTTACAAAAGACCTTCTGAATTATAACCGGAAGGCAGTTAGAATAATAGTGGGTCAACTGACAGGTCATTGCAGACTGAATAAACACCTGGAAACTATGGGCCTGGCAGAGGAAAACCTATGTAGGTTCTGCCAGGAGGAGGAAGAAACCGCAGAACACGTATGGTGCTACTGCGAAGCCCTTTGTCGTCTGCGGTTTGCAAGGCTGGGTGAAGAAAAACCTAAAGCGGCAAGATATACCAAGGGGCCAGTTTCAAGCTTGTGGAGTCTGATTAAACAGACCGGCTTGGATAGCGTGCCCTAACCTATGGACGGAGGACACACAATAAACCTAAGCAGGTTGCAGTGGTAGAGGATATGCAATCCACCTCCTAATCTAATCTAATCTAATACACAATTATCCCATGAAATAGGGCAAGTGTGTAGTCGGCTTCTATCTTCCATGTTTATGTATTTTAATCAGTAAGGGGCAATTGTGTTAAACCTTGCAACCCAAATTAAAATATAGCTTGTAAAAAAGTGTGCGATCAGCTTGTAACCTGGGATATGGATATATATTTTTTCCAGAAAGAGGCAAGTGTGTAGCAACCAGGTTTTATTTATTAAACTTATTTAGTGAAATATTAAAACAGCAGCAACTTCTAACATAAATGTACTTCTTTCATTAAGGCCCGTCGCAAATACAGCGACTTGTGGTCGCCATTGGTGGCGGCTATAAGTGGCTTTACACGACCACCGGTGGTTGCCATTTGACACTTCCATAACCCAGATTCGTCAGCCTTTTTCAATACAAAGGATGTGCTAGTCACGTTTTTGATAGTAACAAGACGATGCAGAAGGCGTATTCTAAAAAGATATCGTCGTTTTTGAGTACATCCAATTTTAAGAACCTGCAAAATAAATGGGAATTTTAACAGCTTTTTCTATATGTATTCTTGAGTGACTTTAAAAACATTCAATAAATTATTATTTTTTTATATTTAAGATTAAACCAAAATGAATGCCATTTTCTTTGAAAATTGAATTTTTCCAGCTTTTGTTGTTGCGGTAGTGTACTTAAGTATTTTTATGCTCTTTAATTTATCAATCTTTTTTTATTTTTGATGATACAGGGTGATTTATGAAAACAGTGCCGTGCATTTTGTGGGATTTTTAGTATGGTATAAAAAGATTGTCAGCAGCGTGTGGCGGCAAGCAGTGGCGACCACAAATGACTGTGTTTGCGACCAGCCTAAATTTTACATTATTTTACAAAACATAAAAATATCTAATACTTTTTTTGGTACATAAATAAATAGGTAAAAATATTTAAACCGCTATTTTTTTTATTTGCCAAAGAACATCTTTGGAATTTTAAATCTGCCTGTATATCATGAAGAATTTTTTAACGCTTTTACTTAAAAAAAATGTTTTTACAAAATTGTAAAACTTAATTTAATTTTAGGAATACTGTTTTTAAGAATGTCCTCAATATTTTCTAGAAACCATAACGAATAGGAAAAAATGCACTTTTTCATGCTATTAATTCAGGTAGTTTTCCTTTTTTTTTCAATTTTTCTTTTTTTTTTTTGTCTTTTTAATCTGTTGATGCAACTCTTTAATTGTTTTAAAAAGACAAACATCAAGCACATACAAAAATGGTATAAGTTCCCGGTCATTGGGAACGTTTTTTAAGTTTACTAATACCAATTTTGTATGTGCGCTTTTGAAAACAATTGAAGAGTTTTTTTTTAACGTAATATAATAGTGATTTTAAACCACACTGTATATTCTTCGGCAATTTTTATTAAAGCTTTTGGCATTTTGGATAAAGCGAAAATATTTATAAGAATTTTTTTCTAATTATTAAAAGTAAAAAAGTTTACAGGTATAGTTAAGTATATCTGTGGACACACTGTGTATACCTGCAATGGTTTGTTGACGACCCATTGTACTGTAGTGTACTTTTTGGCAATATATGATATCTATCTATCTATCTATCTATCTTTTTTCTATTGTATCTTTTTTTTAAGTTATAAAAACAGCGTACTCAGTCAATGTGGTCGTGTTTGCGCAGGAACAAAAGTGGCCGCCATCGACTACAAGCCGTTTGAAGCTTGAATGAGCCACCACAAAGACCAAGTCTGCGTCATGTCTATTTAAATTGCATAAAAAGATTAGTCAGCAGCTTGTGGCGGCCACCGGTGGCGACCACAAGTGTCTGTTTGCGACCGGCCTAACTTATTATCTGATCTCTTGAATAATATATGCAGAAAAATGTATACTAAATCAGATCAGTCCACGTCTGCTGGTTAAATTGAGTGTTGGGGGAAAGGACATATCATTTCTGCTAAAGAAAGCACATTCATTGGGATTTTTCCAGAAAAACGTGTGAGCAAACAGGGGGTCTAATGAAGGCACTTTTGGTAAATTTAATCTCTAATTCTTCATCTTTCTCATTAACCGACCTAACCTGACCGACATATTTTTTTCAGCTAGGTCTACTCAAACCCAATGATTATTTTTAATGTCTTGGGTGGACTTATATATTTCTTTCTTACACATCTCCTGCTCTTCCGCTTTCCTTATCTTTTCTTCTATACTATCGTCGGTGTCATTAAGGATCGTTTCCTTTCTGTAGTATATTTTGTCCCTGATTATCATTTTCTTCAGGGCATTTATTTTCTTTACTTTCTTTGTCTTTTGCCGCTTAAATTTATTTCTGGACTTTAAAACTGTCATCTTTATTTTTCAGGCGAAACATTACTTCCTCTGAAGTTATAACTTTAAACCCTGAAGCAACTTTTCTTTTTTACTTTACTTCCTAATTTTGACATTCTTCTGGCGCATTTGCCAGATGCAAATTGGTTATTAGCAGGCAACTCAAAATACTTGTAAAAAGTCTGCAGTTTTCTTCTTTATCGATTAATTTTTACCAGCCAATTTTTACATTAACAAATATGACACAAAAGAAAACTATCTTTATTTTTTAACTTAATTATTTTTGCAAAACTTGTTTAGAAATACAAGTTATGTCATATTTTAAAAGCAGAAAATTATAAAACTAGAAAAAAACTTACTTTTCCAACTTACCCTGTATAAAGATTAGATCGAACTTAATTAACCGCCGTAAATTATCCTTATTGCCCTTAAGTTAAAAAAATGTCAAATTTTTATTATTCCTAAAGCATTTAAGTAGGGAAGGTGTTGTACCTCTGGACAAACTTCATATAATATTAGATATATCCTAAAATATAGTATGGAGGAAAACAACTCATAAACCATCAAAAACTTACATCTTTTTTACACTATTTTTTAATATAGTGAAAATAAAATATCCAACAGTATTTTTATTAAAGCATGTTTTTGGTAGAGCGACAAAGTGTCCAGAAGTACATGTATGCATTGTTCCTCTGAAATGCATGCTTTACCTTTGGATGTTTATTTCTTTTTGTTACAGATTTAAACTGCAAAAGTGCAAATACAATAAAGGAACCCAAAAATTCTAAACTACAATAAGTTTATCCTATTAGCCTAAATTATAAGTTTCAAAATCTATATTAAAAGATATGAGTAAAATCTGTCGTTCAAATCCCCCTTCACACTTAGGAGTTTTTTTTATGATTTTGAAAATTTTTTGATTGTGTAGCCTTTTTATAATACATAATTTTATAATAATCATCAGCAACAAAATATTGCACATTTTTCTTTCCTTTAATTTTTACCAAAATAAAATGTCCTGAAGACAAGTCTGATTCCGTCTCAAATGTATCTTCTCTGTTATCAAAATTTTCATTTTCGCTTCGCTTTTTCTTCTTCTCTATTTTTTTTCTGGTGTCCATGTTAAAATTCTTGTTTTCCCTTTTTCCGCCCCCTGTTGATTTTCTCTGCTCTGCTTTTGGAAAAGGCCTAATATCTTCAGGTGAAATAAAGTTTTTTTCACAACTTGGACCAGGTTGTGGAGATATAGCACTATTTAGACTATTATTTTGGTTTATATCTGGATTATTAGATGTTGGACGATCAGTTACGTAAGACGGAAGAAAATCGGCATCCTTAAAAGATCTGCAATTAAGGGAAAAATGTCAGTAGCTGCAATTCCATTTATTATATTTTGGGGCACAAAAGCCTTTGGATAAGCCTTTCCAACTATCTCTAAGTCTGATACAGAGTAAGTGGATTTTCTGGATTTTATAAAACTTAATCGTTTACAGCCTGGTTATAATAGGTTTTATTAGGTCCAAAAACCGTTCGATCTAACAGCTGTAATTTATGTGACGTGTGAGGTGGAAATGTCAATAATTCCACACCATTTTGTTAAACTTAATTTATAACTGGGATACTGATATGGCTTTCATGGTTATTAAATATGACAAGAATTGGCTTTTCTTTGGATGGCTTGACTTCATTAATAAAATGTTTCATGTATTCTAAGAAAAGTGATTCATTTGACCATCCTGATGGATAAGCTGCTTCGATAGTCTCAGGAGGGGTCTTATTTAACATATATTCTTTAAAATGGACTCGGGGAATATAAGCATGAGCGGCACCTGATTTCCCACAGCATTAATTGCTGATATCATGGTAACGTTAAATCCCTTTCAACCGATTCATACTGCCCAACTGCTTGACTCCTTTTGGCGCAAAATTTTTGGTGGCTTGTGGACGTTGGTATTGCCTAAAAAAGAAATTACTTTAGTAAAGGACATTCATGAATATTTTTAGTGTCTTTATCAGTTTCATTAATGTTGTATATTTGACTAGGTCTAAATTTGTATTTTTCCAAAAGGGTACGAAGATTATCAAAAAATTTTGCAACATTATTCCTATTAAAGCTGGTAGATCGCGCCAGGCTAGTGAATTCTGGTGTTCGCAGACTGATTGAAGGGTGCCTTTTTGGAAACTTCTTAGTCATTCCCTACCGACCGCCCTAGATTTTTGACAGTTTTCTGGTATCTTTTTATTATTTTAAAATGCATATGAATAAGCTAATAAAAGCACTTTCTTCTTTGTAAGCATCGTATTGCATCTTTGCCGCATTTTTAAATACACTTCAATTTTTTTTCTTTGGAAAAAACTTGTTTCACGGCATTTGAGGCCATATATGTAAAATCGGTTTTGCCTAACTCTTTATGTTTGTTGACATAAACACATAACGTGGATTTAGTTACATTAAAAATTTCAGCTGTATGCCTTATCTTTATAAACCTACCTCTTACCATGTACTTCTGGACTTGTCCAGAGGTACGTGCAATTTGTTGTCCAAAGGTACAACCTAGGTACATTTTTTAAAAATATGTCTGTATTTTTTGCTATAGTTATCATTTAGCTATTAAATTTTCACATATCGAACAACAATAATTTAAGTACTTACCTTGAGTATAAAAAAATCTCAATCACTAAACAGCAACAAATTAAATTAAAAAACTCTGGAGCACTAAAATTGACTCTTTACAGCGTCAAACACAAATACAAGTCTGGACAGGCGTTTTAACGACGAAATGACTTAGGGCAACATCAGTAGGGAAGAAATGGGGCAGCACAGCACTCTTAACGACCTAATTATGCTAATTAGGTCGTTATTAACATAAATTAAACAGGTGTACACTTGATTTGTATAATTATTTATATTTTATTTATGAAGTTAGTTATCACCCAACCAGATAGCCGTTAATTCAATTTGTCCAGAGGTAAAACACCATCCCCCAACATTTAGATCACTTCGTAAAACAAAAGTAGATTTTTGCTTTTTTGTGGTTCAATAAGGCTAAAATTTCAAAGCACCCTTGGATACATGTTTTACATCCTTTTTGCCCTAGCCCTATAAAAAGACGTTTTCAAATTTTAAAATCTTCGTGTTTTATTAAGATTAATCTTAAAATATATTTTTTTAATCTATGAACTTTTTAATTATTACCATAATACCAATAAAGTTAAATTTTTGACCAATGTAGTGGAAAGTACTAAAAGTAAATCTTTATTTTGAACAAATAAAGATGGTTTTTGTTTTTATAATTCAAAAATGATGTGGAACATTAATCTAAAGGGGCTTGTAAATTTTAGCTTTATTCTACCACAAAAAAGCAAAATTTTGTGTGTGATTTAAATGTACTTTAGTGCTTTAGAAATAACAAAGCTTTGATATTTTTCTGAAATTTGAAGGCAATAAGGATAACTTACTGCAGTTAATTTAATTCGATTTAATCTCTATATGGGCTGAGTAGGTGGGTTTATTTTTTTATTTCTTTTAATACAAGGCTGTACTTTTAAAAATGACATAACTTTTAAATCTTAACAAGTTTATTTAAATAATATTTTTCTCTTTATTTAAAAATAAAGGTAGTTTTCTCCTGTGTCATATTCGTTAATTTGAACCTTATTCGTATACGCTCTGGTTTATTTAAATTTTGTAAGTTAAGTATTGTGAGTTTCGGTGTATGCAGAAATTTTTATTAGGAATACAGTTTTTTGAAAAATTAAAAATAAAAAAAAATCCATATGGTCAACATTTCTAGCGGTCACTGTATATCTCGGGTAGAAAGCCATTATTTACGTCGCACATTATAACCTTCGGCGCAACGCACCTCAGGATATAAAAATGCTCGGTAAATAATAGCTCACTTCTCACCCTAGGTATATAATATAATATTTTTACTATACGTATTTACTGACTAGGTACTTAGAAAAAGCATTGGTGTCGGTAAAAGTTTCTTTGTTTATTGACAGATGCTAGGTTATGTGTGATTGGAGTACATGGTTAAGAAATATTTATTTTTCATTTCGGACATTATGGAGACATTTTTTTGCCCCGAAATTTACCTGTTTATCCCCATTTTCTTTTAATGAGTTAGCCAGTTTTTAAATATGGTCTTTTTTACTTCATATACGAAAATATAGCTGGTAATGTCTTAACAATTAATTTCCATTCTGGTACTTTGATTTAGTGTCATTCTTTTTTTTTTCTTGTTTTTACTTTTTTCCTCCTCTATGAATTTACTTATTTTTTCTAAAACTAAAACTACTTTTATTTTTATTTTACAATTTAAAAGATAAAATATGATGACACAATAAAATAAAATATTCATGTTCAGGGCATAAAAATATACCACAAAACGTATATCGCATGTCTGGGTTACTACTTTGATTCTTAAGAAAATCTTCAGAAAATTGGTGAAAAGCCTTTGTGTCTAAAATTTACATGCGCTATAATATAGTTATCTATACACTCTGCTGCCTAAACATGAAACACCAGTTTAGCTCCATCATTCTTAAGTAATATAATATACTAACTATACTTTTGGCTCGAAAGAGAAATCCAAGCTTTTTGAAGCTACCGTGGCTATAGACGGAATGTGTTTATTTACTAAGTTAATTGTTACAGACAATTGCGACAACCATAAGAAGATTTTTAAAAATTTGCGGTTATCGTTGCCAACAATGGAAGCAATTTCTATTAAACAATTATTTTGAAAATCTGAACAATCTCATGTCAGTTTTTTCTTAAAATAATATTTTTGAGTTACCAAAGAGTTTGGTGATAGTTTATTTAAGTATTAATTTAAAGGTTTTTATTTATGATATAAAACAAATACTGTTTCTTATTTCTTGTTACATGATTAAAAATTATGTATTATTTTTAAAGGTATAGATTTATTTATTTCTGGGCACGTTTCCATTTTTTTTTAATATATGCATATTTCTATTATTAAAGCACATAAACAGGTTTTCTATTTATAATAATTTTTAAATATAAACCTAAATACAGGTCTAACACAAGAAAATTCCAAGACAGTATATACTAATACTCTGCTAACACATCCAAAGTTAGGACGTCTACCGAAGCCATGCAAAGCGAGCGCGGTGGCCTGTTAGATTCCGAGGGCCCCGGCCAGTATCATCAATAAATGATATATCTAACATGCAATATCTCAGAAACGGATTGAAAGAAATATAAAGTATAATACATTTTTGAAAAGGTAATAAAACATATTTTATTACAAAAAATATTTAAGGTGTTTTATTTGAAAATTACAGAACTAAATAAATAAGTCAAATATATATCACCTAAAAAGAAAATTAAAAGCATATCTGCACTGTGCATAAAAGTTTCTAAAAAAGTTTTAACAGAATTTAAACAATTTCCAAATATAAAATAATATGTATGAAAGATTAAAAAACGCAAAAAATTAAGAAATACGCTGTAGCAACTAAACGACGCAAGATAGCGAATTGCGGTTTTCACCCAGTAAGTTTGCCTTGCAAAAGGTGGTCAGTCTTTGAGTAAAAAATACAAAACATGATTTTCCAATTAAAAGCTTCGAATTTGGCCCAATCTGTATAATTATGTTTAAGTAATTTCCATTAAGGCATACCCTAGAAAACAAATTAAATTCTCTTTAAAAATAAGCTTACATGAATAATATAACTATCTTGAGTAATCCAGTAATTTTAACGGTTGGGATAGGGAAAGGTCACGCAACAAAAGACACGTTAAACAAGGGCAGTGCAGGAACATAGGGTCTCGTGTTAAAATATCCAAATGAATCGCAGGAATGAGGGGTAAATTCAGCGTGGTGATTCACTTAGTCGTTGTACACAAAAAATATTTTTACTTTTGCAGGGCTGGATCCATTATTATTAAAAAAATATATATATCAGGCATCTAAAATCCGATTATTGAAGTTGTCCATATTTGCAGTGGAGTGTTATATTACAATATTTAAAATAAAATAACTTTCAGTCATCTCCACATAATATGTGGAGACGACTAAGAGTTGTTTTATTTCAAATATCTAAAATTGCTTTTTTTATTACAACTTGTAATATTTTTACTTTTAATTTTCTAAGTAATCTTTATTAAGTAAATTGCTTAAAATATTTTTAACAAATTGAAAATAAATATATAATTTATGATTTTTAAAACATTTTTGAAAAAATGTTAAATCAAAATTGTTCCATATTTATGGATCACTCCAATTTTATCAGTCTATGGTAAAAGGTAGAGTAAATTGACCACATTTTTATTCATACAAAGTGGGACAAAATTGGAAAGGATGAAGTGGGAATAAACATTAATTTCGTTTTTCAAAAAATTTAAAGACCAAAAAAGGTCTTCACCTCGGCTAACAACTACAGGCAAAAAATTCAGTGCTCCCCTTTATCACAATATTAAAATAAATAAATTTTTTATAATTCATAAGTTTAAATACCACAAAAGTTAAGTAATAAAATTTTACCATATCCCCTAGTTTTTGCCGCCATTATATATCCAAAAAATATGTTCTTTATGTACTTTTATTTCCCATGATTAATAAATTATTAAACTTATTTTCGAAAATTCGCGACACGCGGGACAGTCCACCAAAAAGCGTGCCACTTTTCAAAATTGAAGGCACGCGGGGCAATCCTACAATACAATGAGATTAGGTTTAAAAAGAGCAATAAGTATCTTTTGTCTAACCTAAATTACTAACACAGTACCTATTGCTAAGGTTAACTCACTAGCATCCTAAGGTTCTTCTCTCTCTAATTACACCAAGATTATTGTCTATCATTGCTGAACTATGCTCTGCTTTTACCTTCACTTACCTAACTCAAAAGGCTATTTCCTCTGAGCAGCTGACCCTTGACATTGTTCGGAACTCTCAGCAAATTTATATTTTTTATATACCAATTAAGCTTATTTCTAAATATGACGCCCACAAGATTACAAGGAAATAAAATTTGAGGTTTTAAAAAAAAGGTCTCCGACTCACAAAAAGTCCTCATTTTTAAATTTCAGTACTTTTAAATATTTCATATTTAAAAACTAACTTAACATTTAAAGGATCATTTTGTACGATCATTTTACTGCCCCTGTAAACATGTCGCCTGAGGTGGTCGCCTCACCGGCTCACCCCTCGGGCCGGCCTTGCATGTATCTTTGGTCTACAGAGTCTACAGGACTAAGTCGTTCATAAGTAAAGGATGAGTATTTAATAACTTTTTCGCGACAAGAAACATGTTTCCGTTTCAAATGCACCAAACTGAAAAAAAAAAACAGATCTTTGGCGCTCCAGTCCAATAATTAATTAAGGTCGTGTAAAGGAATATCTGCATAGATCTGCGGTTTGCTTTTAAATTCAGGTTTCGAAAATGGCTCAAAAATACGTAAAAACTGAAGTAAAGAGTACTATTGACAGCAAGATTATAAACTGAATTGATTGTGGAAAAAAGAAGGTCGTTAATGTGCAGAAAAAACAAAGTTGGTGCCAGTACTGAATCCTAAGACACCCCAGGATTAACTTGATTAAAGCTGGAAGAGTGGCCATCCACAATAACCAACATAAAAACTAGAAATAAAATTACATAGTTCAGCTGAAAGACCATTGGAAGGAAGTTTGTTAAGGAGCGCATTATGCTAGACATGGTCAAAAACTTCCAGGTTCAGCCCAGTTGATTCCTTGGTGTTAAGAAAAGAAAGTATTCGCTTAATGTGATTTACCCTTAAAAGCAATGTCGCTCATGATCGCCGCCAGGATTACTTTCAGATGGGTGCATCGGTAACATAGTTATTAACTGCGAAAGTTTCGGCTGCCTTGCTATGAGTGTCAGTTGTTAAAGAACCGAGTTAATCTTTAGTATGGGCATTAAAATCGCCAAGCATAATTTACTTTAGCCAATGGAAACTGGGAAATGATAGTGTCGATCTTTGTCGAAAGGAAGTCAAAGGATTCAACATAGGAATTAATAGATGAGAACCGGTACTAACAAAAAATAAATTTAGTAGAAAACCTAGGGAAAAGTTTCAGCCAAAGGATGTCTGGTCTATCCGATTCTAAATTGGAAACCTAAGCTCAAGCCAGATCATTGCAAACGTAAGCAGTTACCCCGCCGTGATGAAGAGAGGACGAGATCAGTTTACAGCCAGGGAAAAGAAGGTGGCTCGTTAAAAATATATAACCTATTGAAGCTCCGTTTGAAAAAGTATATGCAACGTAAATGTTTGACGGTAATAATGGAGGAATTTAAGATTGGTCTTAAGCCAACATATATACTTGTAAAAGAAATTAAACTGCTCCCGCCGGCGCCGGTTGCACCTCTCATCCGAAGGGAGGAGTATTTTATCTCCTGAACATTTTATTTCTGGAAGTGCCGTATTTAGTTTTTACTTTATTTTATGAGTAACAAAAATGGATTTAAAAAATTAAAGGAAGAAAAATAACGGCGAACCAGTTCGAGTTACAAAAATAGCTTTAGCAATTTTTAAAGAGCGTGAAATATGCCAAAAGATCCATCAAAACGATTTACATTATAGTTAAAACTGGCAAAGCTTTCGAAATTTGAAAAAACCTTTTTTACGTGTAAATGGGAAAGCATGAACTTTAAATAAAAACTACTTAAAGATAATATTAAGAGCGCAAACTTGATGGAATTTTCTTTTACAAAGAAAACGAAAAATATTTTGCATAAATAAATCACTCTATGTGGGTATGGGTGTTTAATGTTTCAATTTTTATATCAGTTTATGATTTTTTAATTATTAGTTGTACATCTTAATAAACGACCCGATACATACTTATAATAATTTTTTCTAAGAATACATTTAAATAATGGTTTGTAAAGGTTTTATACTTAATCGGACATTTTTTTGTCTTTACAAAAAAGTTAATTTGTGGATGCAATACGAAGTCAGCATTGGTGCCGCATATACGAGCCCTGCTTAAATAAAGTGGCTCAACTAATAAGAATGTTTTTTTTTTTGGAAATATTGATTGAAATATAAGAAATAAATAATAATTTTCTTACAGTTTTGTGATTATCCAAAATGACTTTATAAATTTTACCTACATCTATCTTAATAAAAAAAACATTTATTAATATAAAGTAAAAATTACATGTTTTAGGTAATTGGACCAATTTTCTTGAGATAGTGTCGATGTTCCTCTACCTCCTGAAAATGTTTTGTTTTTGATGTGGATCGCGAGAGAGAAAGGTACTAGACTTATTTTTTTCTTTACCGCACGTTGTTCGTGCGGCAAATCTGCCTCTAGGTACGAAATATGCTCGATAATAAAGGAGCTTATTAAGAATTGACAACCCTGGGGCAAAATTTACATTTTCATCCAACTAAAAGAGCTACTAGTAGTGTTTTTAGACTACAGTAAAAATCACAAGCACGTGTAGTTTTATTGGTTAAAAGCGCTACAGACGGGCATGTTAAACTGTCACAATGGGGGGAAGGTTAGTTTTGGTTAGTTAAATCTTTTTTTTTTAATTTGCTTCATATCAATTAAATTACACGTGCTTGTGCTCTCTACTGTTGTCTGTATTTTTTAGTGTATGATTACCGAATAGTAATAATATTAAACTAAAAATGAAAAGTAAACAGTGTTTAAAAGAAAATCACGACTTCAAAACAATAATAACAGTCCTCGTAAAACTCACTAAAAAGGAAAAAATAATATAATAATAAGTAATAATAAAAAAATATCATATGTGCTAAACTACTAAATAAAAACAACTTTTTATTTAATACCATAATATGGTAATACCCAACTTCTCTTTTTATTTTGTTTTATTTTTTTTTACTTTTTGGTGAGTTTTACGAGAAGTTTTATTATCGTTTTGAAGTCGGTTAATTATTTTTTAAAAACTGTTTAATATGCCAAAGTTCAAACAAAAAGCCGCAAATATTGTTTTTTGTAAGCGGACTTTAAGGTATAATAAAACTTTAAAGTACTTTCCTGACCACAGACAAGGCGTCGCGACTGAACTTAAGGGAATGCGATTACTTGCGTGCGGCGTCATTCATGCCGACACCGCGCCATGAACGACGCGACGCTTATCGCCCACTACATCAAAACGCATTGGCAAGTCATTTACATACATTTTAGAATGCCTCATTCTATACCTATTACTTGATAGGAGTTTCCCTTTCATTATTTTGATATACTTAGGAAGCTCTAGTTTTCATTATACCCTTTTTTATTTCTTAGGATATTAAAGTAAAATTTAGTATGTAGGTTTATCACAAAAGACAGTATTGTTATTAATATTCAGTGGTTTTCTATTACTAACGACCTTAACTTTCTTGTTTGTATTGTGAACACCTAGTATAAAAAAGTATACATTTTGGGAATTTTAAAAATATACATTTTTGGGAAATTTAAATTTTAATTGGGTTACTTAATATTGGGAAATTTGCTACATAAAAATATACGTTAGTTGTCAAGGTTTAAAAAGTATAAATCAAACAATTTTCTAGGATACTCTTATAATAATAAAATAAAAACATTAAACAAGCTGGGTCTCCTTGAAACGCAAAACAAACACTGGAAAATTTGATATTTAAAGAAGAGAGGAAGAAATTAAAAGGGATTTTTATCAGATAAGAAGTAGGTAAAGTGAAGTCAAGCATAAATTAAAGTTTTAGTTAAGCCCCGTACGGGCTACCCTAGTGGGGGGTATGCCCGTACTAAATTTAGTTAATCAAATAAGTTAAGTTAATTTTTAAAAAATGCTAAGTTAGTTTTGATGGTCCACCGGTCTCATGGTCCCAAGAAGATAGTTCCATATGGTACATTTGCCCCAGTGACGTAAAGTGGCCCCTATGTAATTCCAAAATTCCACGTCACAGTATATTCCAGGTATATTTTTAAGTATTCGAAAGAAAATCACATTGCAAGAACAAAGACATTCCCTTTGTAACTTTTTGACATCTTACCTCTAAATATTTTTAATTTGTTATACAGGGACGGTCATATTCACTTTCCGAGGGGGACATATTATCATTTAATACCCATATTTGCAATTAGGTGTGTTTAGGTAAAAAAATCGGTTACAAAGGATGTGGCATGAAAGGGCGAGAGGCATGGCCCCATGACCTCCCCTTATGACCGCCCCTGTTGTAATATAGAGTGCCATAAATGCAATCAAATGGGAAACTTTGGATCAAGTAGTCACGAAAAATTAATTCAACAGCCTTTGTCCTTTTTACAGAATCGTTCAAAGCTTGCAACCTGGTTTTTACGGTCTTAAGTCAATTTTCTAACTGCATCGACCAGGGTGGCTCACTATAATAGCCAAAAAGGATATTTTTACCGACAATTTAATACTATAGAACTAATATTTTAGTAAAAAGTATATCAAAAAATCCGTATTTATATTTTTTTCCTATTAGTACCTAATACCCGGCCCTGTTTTTTTCTTTTTTTTGTATAATCCATATTGGTTATTTAAACTAGAAAAATAAGCAGTATATAGTGCAGTTACCAATAATCACTTATTGCATTTTTCAAGGAACCTATTTATACTATGGGCTACGGGATAGTTGACTTAAACCATAATATGATGTTACAAACCTTAGACAGGTCTGTAAATGCTATAAAAAATATATTGTCACTTTTATTTTTTCATAACTACTTAAAGCAAAATTTGCCGTTTTATCGTATTCATGGCACTCTAGATTTTAAAGTAACAATTAAAGGTATTTGGAGGTAAAATGTAAAAAACCCAGCAAACACTATTTGCCGGCAATGTACATTTTTCATATTGGCATTGATGGTAAAGCATTGGCAATTGGTGGCAATATTATGCCATCTTATACGCATTAAAAAGTCAACCCGAAATAAACACTTAATTTACATAATTTAAAACAAAAATGGCCTTTTCATAACATTTTATTGTTAAAAATCATGCAAATAAAAATTAGGTCAAACAAAATGTTTATTATGTATTTTGGAGCGAATAAAAATAAAATGATGGTAAAAATTAGCTACGTTAATTTCGACCGAAGGTGACCGCTTTGTGCATTATTTGTTTTCTACGTGGTTTTCTACCTTTTTAGTTTCTTGTTTAAAGAAAAGAGTTTTTTAATAGACATAATTAAATGTATTCATTACCTAATAAGTGTGTGTTGTGTGATTAATTGGTGATGGCTAGTCGAGAAGGCAAGATATTTAAGTAGACTGTTAGGAGCTGTAAACATTTTGTTTAAAACTTTATTAAAAGAGCGGTCTGAAGTAGGTGATCTCACGTAGCTTTGAAAGAAATATCTTCGGCTAGTGTAAAAATCTGCTTCTACAAGTTGTACAGTGTTCCGAGAGATGGTACTTTGCATTGCAAGGAAATTGCATGCAGTAAGGAGTTTTTTCCTATTTTAATTTTCAAATAAAATATCGCATCATTTTAGCTTTTAAAAAAAAGTATATGCGACAATTTTCGTCAATAAGACGTCAGCTTGCTGCTTGGGAGTATCTGCATTTGCCCACTTTCGTGTCTTTTTGTTATCTTTTTGCCAATAACTTATTAATGATGGATGCCATCATCTTAAACGCATTTTTTTGCCAATAACTTATTAATGACGGATGCCATGACTTTATCTGCAACACGTGGCCTAATAACGACCAATTGCCCACTTTCGCGTCTTTTTGATACCTTTTTGCCAATGCCTTGCCATTAAAGAGTGTTGGCAATGCCAGTAAATTAAATGTACAACGCCGGCAAAAAATGTTATATGGGAAGTAGCAAATAAAGTGTCATGGTACCTACTTGGTAAGCCATTTTCTATTTAAATAGGAAAAATACACCGGGTGTCTCATTTAAAATAGGAAAATAAAGGTCGTTTGCGATTCAACCGGAAGTAATAAAAAACAACTAAATACTTGAGACAATGCAGTTTTTGTGAAAAACATAGGTACCAAAATTAATATCTGAAAAACAAAAAATTCATAGGTTGTGAGTCAGCGGCTAATGATTTTGAATATATTTTATGACAAGGAGAAAAAATATTATTAATAATTGAAAAAATAGGATAACAACTGGTGAATTTTTTTCTTTTAAAAAATATGTTTTATAATTTTTCAATTATATTATGTACTAAAAATAACAAATACCTAATTAAATAACCTTAATATCTCGTCAACCAAATTTTAGTAAAATACATGTTTTTCAAATTTAATTTTTTGTCAACAGAAAACCCAAAACAAAAAGATTGCGAAACCAAACAAACCTTTTTATTTTAATGAAGATTCTACCATAGCAGTTTGGTACAACAGTTCGCTAGGTCACTGTATAAATAAATGATGTAAAGAGAAACGAGCACACAGGGATTTGCAAAAGAATTTTCTTTGCAACTCGGGCTAATTCTTACGCACTTTCCCAGGCATGTCAAATTCCCCTGTGAATTTAGCTCTCTATGCAACTTGGATGTGTATCACTATTATAATTTGTTCTCCTAAAGGGAACGCTCACCATTTCGGCAAATAAGCCGAGTCGCGTGTATGACCACGTGCGTCGTTTTGCTTTTTACGTCCCAGGCGAATTGTAATCTTCGTGAACCGCGACTCCAATAGGTTTCCCACACTATTCAATTCGGCCCTAACGTGTGCCGTTTGTTCTGTGTATTTCAGGACGTCTGTTCAATATTTTTAATGACACGATTTAGGGTTGTTAATTTTTATAGAAGGTAATAGCAAAATTGTCTTTTACTTCAGTATCATAGGTTTGTTCCAGCAGAATGTTGGAAACATGTTAGCAACAATCGTAAAACGCAGAAATTGTTACAAACATTAGTCAGAAATATTGGCAACAGTTTTCTGCTGGAACGAAAAAGTCGTGCATACTGGTTATACGTCAATATAAGAAAGGTTATGTTAAAATTCTCAGCAATGTTTGAAGAAAGTTTGCAAACTTTTCAAACAGTTTCCAACATGTTTCCAACATCTTAAAACTACTGCTGGAACAACAAACAATTGTATAATGTTAGAAACATGGCACTGCTGGAACGACAAATTTGACGTGCGCAGAATCCGAACGGTTGCAAACATTTCTGACAGCCTGCTGAAACAAACCTCATGTAAACTTCGAGACATTGACAAGAGTAGATTTTGTCGTTGTTGTAACCATAGTTACGTTCCATTGTTAATAAAGGTATAAAACGAAGACACGTGTTTTTATACGAGGTGATTCGGAACATTATTGACAAACCACATGCGCGAGTTTCCATGAGACTTTTACAAAAAGGAGTACATTCATACAACCGAAGGGGCACATTAAACATCACTATTAATTCGTCACAATTATTGTTTATTATTGTTTTATACCATACTTAATAAAAAAAAACACAAATACATTTTTTAACATACAAAACAAATAGTAAAATTCAAAATTAAAAAACAGATTTTATCCAAATCTGTTAATGCCTATTTAAATATCGCAATAGTTTCGTGATATGAACATAAGTAACGAATAGTGAACAGAGTGTCATTAAACTGTCTTTACGTTACATGTATGGTTATCTACCAAAGACACTTAATAACATTTTTTGTTTAAGTCACTTATATTTATTAAAAGTAACAATATCAAAATGTAAAAAAATATTGCTTATACATTATTAATTATATCAAATAAAAAAACTCTAGTTAACACAAAGATACCTTAACTTACAAAACCTAAAATTAATATGCCTATGTTATTAACACACTATGACCTAAGATCTATGGTAATATCATCACTATGTCTGATAAATTAACTGATCCTTGACATCCATAGACACAAAGTTCATAAAGCAGACTTTTCCGTAAAAATGAAACTTAAACTACTTTATATAATATTTACAACTATAATCGTCGGTGTAACAAAAAATAGTAGTTAAAAAATATTCATAAAGGGCCAGGGGTACAATTATACAGTATGAATGTGTCCCATATACTTGTGTATGAATCTGCCCCATCACATGCTAATTAATAAATAAATTTGAAATAGAAAATCTATATTAATTTACACTTTAAATTAGTGCCTTTGTATTATAATAATTAGGATTAAATAGCAATAACTAATCCAAAGAATAGTAACTGATAAAATATGTCCAAAGTTGCGTTATGAAATTACTTACGCGAGGCAAAAACATGTTCCGTGTTGTGCACTCGATCTTACCGCATCGAAAATTCTGAAACTTCACTAGTCTGTAAACACACATAAAAACTGTGCAGATTCACTTACGTTACTATTTTACTTCGTGTCTAACTTCAGATAAACTCAATGTATGTAGGTGCCCCTTGTATGAATGCACCCCACTTTCCCCTACAAATTTAACTTACATAGAGGAAAAACTATACAATGGTATAAAACTCAATTTTTCTGTTTAAGTATTATTAGCAAAAAAATTAATTTAGTAAAGTAATAGGCGTAAAGTGCGTAGGTATCACCCTTTACACCTTGCAAATTTTGAAACTGGTGGCTTGACAGTTCTGACCTAAATCGAATTCCTAGACAAACTAAATAATAATACGGGCGCCAAAAATCTCGTCCACTTTAATGTATCCAAAACACAATCATGTTCCTTGTCGCGAAAAGAGTCATCAAATACTCATCCTCTACTTATGAGCGGTCAAGTTTTACAGAGCAAAGATACCTTCAATCTTGTGGGCGTCACATTTGAAAGTAACCTTAACTGGCGCAAACACATTGTATCTATAGCCACGGCAGCTTCAAAAAAGCTTGGATTTCTCTTTTGAGCCAAAAATTATTTTTCAGCTTCTAATTTATACTTTTTATATGTGTCCCAAATCCGACCTCCCTTGGAATATTGTTCTCATATCTGGGGTATGACGTCCCCCACAACCCTAAGCATTCTTGATTCTATTCAAAGAAGAGCTATTCGTCTCATTAATGATCCTTCAATTACAGAAAGGCTCTTGCCCATCGTCGGGCTGTGGGGGATTTATCGCTTTTTATACGTACTTCCATGGCTTCTGCTCTGAAGAATTTTCCAGTATAGTTCCTCCATTCACGGTTCCCAACAGAGAAACTCGTGGTTCCGCGCGTATGCATCCCTTTACGGTCCAACTGGACAGGCCCCGAAATTCCCACTTTGTTCGTTTTTTATCCCTAGAGTTTCTAGATTGTGGAACCTGCTGCCCGCGGATGTCTTTCCTTCCCCCAAATCTTCAAGTATTTAAGTCCCGTGTCAACAAACTCTCTCTTACCTCGCTTAAAACACCCACGGTACATTGGTATTTAGGCTTTTAGCCTTCGTGGTTTGTCCAAAGATTAAAAAATACTTATTATTTACAAAATCTAAAAGGCACACAAGATTATAAACAAAAATCCTACACTAAATGTTTATTTTGTATTTAAATAAAGGATTTTAATTTTCAAAATATTTAAAAAAACCGACTTTAAAAAGATAAATAAAACTCACTAAAAATTTAGGGATAATAAATTAAAAAAAATTAGAAAAATAAAACCGGGTCATATTATATGGTATTAGTTATTATATAGTTATGAGCATTTAGTAGTTTAGCGAAATGTTATTACCCGACTTAATTTTGTTTTCATTTTAATTATTTTTAAATTTTTAGTGAGTTTTATTTATCTTTATGTAGTTGGTTTAAATTTTTTGAATATTTAATCTCTTTAGTAGTTTTATATAATTAACATTTGATTGGTGACCATTCACTAAAAAAACAGTTATAGTACATTTTTCTCTCACGTAAACTCTTTGCATAAAACGTCAATGCTACCCCTAATAAGAATCTATAAGTTGGGCGTATATAAATAGGAATTATTAGCTAAATCACAACGACATACCAAATACAAATATTTTGACATTACGTTTACTACCTTGATTGTTCAAACCAAAGAGAATGGACAAGGGGAGAGAAACAGTTGATTTACCCCCACCAATTAAAAAATGGCACACACCTGCGACTTGTGATTGTGTTCAGCGACCGAAAGAGCTCGGCAAAGTTTTATTTTATTCTTGCTTACAGTTGTTAAAAATCACGTGCTTGGTTAAAAGTATGGATTTATTTATAATTTTTTGTTTCAGTACGCACTTTTTACGTAACATTTTTGTGTCTGAATCAATACTATCAGCCAAATATCTTGCGAACTTTAACCGGTTTGATGGTTAACTTAACACAGGGGGATTACTCGTCATGCGCATGACGGGTTCTTTTTTCGGCTTGCTATTGGCTGTTATACATGTCAAAACTCTTGACTTTCAATATGTTCAATATGGCTGATGTTTTGTGATTGTTGTGGCTGTTTATTTGTTTTGTGTTTTATTCGGTTTAATTTTACGTGTGACCTGTGTTATAAATATAAATTATTGAAACAACATTTGTGTAAATTTATGAGTTTTTAAATAAATTATTTTTAAAATTATTTACGTTGTTTTTTTTATGAATAAAAACAAATTAACACTTTATGTAAGATTTTTTTTAACAAAATATTATATACATTAATATTTTATATAAATACGTAAAATATATTTAATGAATATCTTGCTGGAGATAAAAACTCAATGAACCAATAGAGGATTTCTGTGTGCGTCACTCCATATTTAAAAAATTCCTTGAACTGTAAGACATTTTTTCTATTTTCAAAATAAGTAAGTATCCAGTGAAAACTTAAATTTTCATTGTTAATTAAAACCTACAATCTTATCTGCATCCTTATACCTAAAAAACAAGTATGTAGATATCGAATAAAATGGACCAAGCACATTGGCCTATGGAAACTGAAATCCTACTATGCTTTTCTCAGTATAAGTAATATTAACTTATACACTATAATACCTTTCAACTAAATAGGATCAAAATAAATCTATAATTTATTTCGTTGGTAAGTTTAAGCGTGTAATTTTCATATATTTCTTAAAAATATACACTTCTTTTACAAGAATGGTTGTATTCTTTATGCTAAATATGTAATTTCACAATAAAAGTTTAGTTTTCAAGAACTAATTCTATTTAGATTTTCATTTTTAGTTCTTATTTCCCTAAAATTTATATATATTTTTCCACATTAACCTATTCCAATCTAAGAAAAAATAGACTTCTACCAAATAGATTTTAATACACCATTAGCACTAAATTACCAATATGTAGTCATTAAATTATTAATAAATTTCAGTATTAACCACATTTCACACTTTTTATTAATGTTTTATGTATATTTACTCAATAAATCAATGTTTTTGAATATACCGCCGATTTTGACATTGGAGTGCGTGCCATCCCGCAGACCCTTTCTTCAAATTGTGCCACTTTTCGAAACGGCGATTGATCCTCTATCCTTGTCTATTCTCTTTGGTTCAAACATCCACCAAATGCTGTATTCCTTTTATGCTTCAGAACCGCCCAGAACGACACCATAAGTATTCCTTTTACAATTTTTTGACATTTTTTCATGTTGTAGAACCGTTCTTGACACTATTGACAGTTCAGAGAACGGTTCAGAACGATTCTTCAAGGTAAAAGGAATACACTAATAGGTAGCATATATCAATTAGAGGCAGCTTTGAATGAAAAATAAGTCTAGTATCTTTTTTACAATTCTGGCATGATTTTCTAATGGAACCACCGCGGAAATGCACTTTTTTAAATAAAATAATATATATATATATATATATATATATATATATATATATATATATATATATATATATATATATATATATATATATATATATATATATATATATATATTTTAAATCGGTCTACAATTGACGGAGTAATCAGTGTACAGGGTTTTCATTTATATTTTGCCACCTACTTTTAACCATAAGCCAGAAGAATAGAAAAAACGCCCTGTATAAAAGTTTCATACAGGACGTTCTTGTCTATTCTTCGTGCTTATAGTCAAAAGTGGGTGGCAATATATAAATGAAAATTCTGTACGTACCACGTACCCAAAAAAACTGGGTCATTAAAATTTAAGTTGAAAAGTATCTCCTGGTCTATAAGAAATAGCGTTCCTTACAATTAAGTTTTTGACGTGGCTGTCACAAAATAACATTGCTTTGACAACTTTAAAACATAATATTCTAATAGACCAGGAGATAAATTTATATTTTGTTGTCCCAGTTTTTTTTGGACACGATGGTACATAAAAAAATAGGTGTCGAACCTATAATCTCCGTTCTTTTGAGTAGGTTAAAAAACTTAAATTAAACTAGATATTTCTTATGTCTAAACTGACGAGGCACCAGTTTAAAAGTTGCAAGGTACAAAGGGCAGGTAATACCTACTATAGTAAGAGTCCGCTACATAGGTAAAAGCGATGGGATACCATGAAGTTGGCTCATAGTGGCTTTGGCAGGTATCAGGTACCAAAGGTTATTTAATTAAAACATAGCTTTTATCATTTTGTAAAAGCTGAATTTCATATAATATGTTACTTAGGGACCATTAGAAGATATTTCTTAAGTCGGCAACAGTTTTGACAGTTCCAACCCCTTGGCAGACAAACATTTGTTGTGGTCCCATTCTAAATAAGCATATTCCAAAAATATTTTAATGTATAAAGAGTGTTTCAAAACCCCCTTTTTTTAACTAACCTTGAAGCAATAACTTTTTTTTTGGGCACACTGTATATATTGAAATATTTTTGAGGCATGCGTATTTTAAAACCCTACAAATCTTATAACGAACTTTTGTCATATCTTGTTAAATAACAGAAATATTGGACTTTCTTGGCAACCTCAAAATGTTTGTGGGTTGGAACCGTCAAAACTGTTTGGCTAGGTACTAATAATAGGTACCCAAGTAACATTATATAAAATTTAGTTTTTACAAAACAACGAAAGTTAAGTTTTAATTAACTAACCTTTGGTACTTGGTACCTGCCAACTATTACTCAAACTTCATAGTCTCCCATCGCTTTTATCTACAGGGTGTTTCGGGAGGAAAGGGAAATATTTTGGAAACATGTTTAGAAGGCCAAAATAAGAAAAATTAACCCATATGTTTTAATCCGATTCCTAACCGTCTCTGAAATAATCGGTTTTAAAGTTTTTTTGTAAAGTTTTGGAGTTATTAGGATGTGTTGTATTTCTCCAGTTTGTAGGTATTTTATTTGTTGTTAATACCTAATTTAATTGACTGATAGTTTTGACAAGCTTGGTTGTCAGTTTAATTGATTCTGGAGCGTTTTGACTCGAAAAGAGAAAAGGTTCCATACGTAATGCCTAAAATATTTCCCTTTCCTCCCGAAACTCCCTGTATGTTGAGAGCATGCGCTGACAAACTTTTAGCTTTTACATATATATTGCGATATTGCGGATATTAACACAAAGTTCAGGGTATGGTTTTACCATGTAGTAACGAATTTTGTCCAATTTAATTTAAAGTCCCCGAGATTTTTGAGCATTTCCAGTACTATTAACAAACTTGACTTATTTTTTATGTTGAATTTAAAACCATTATAAAATATAGGGTGTTTCATTTATAATACTATAAGTTTGATATGACATTTTTTTTGGGACACCCTGTATGGGCCTAAATAATTTTATAATGGGGCTTTATTTGACTTATTTATGTTTTCCATTCATTATAATAATGGACGCTGGCAGGATGACATTCAGGGGGTGAAAAAATTGCAAATGTCGAGAAGCAACAAAAAAATTATATAGCAAAGAAAGGAAAGGTCCTCACAGGACAAGGGGCTAGACAGGGCACTGCCCTGCCTAGCTCCTTAGTAGCTATGCCCCTGTTTTTATTTTACGTTTTTAAAATTCTTATGGTTACCTAGCTATAGACCGTGTCGAATACGATGGGCCACCCCGAATATTTATGAAGTAATAAAGCTTATCGAACATAGAAAAACTAACTTTCATCTTATTATATTTTGTTGGATAAGGCTTCAAAAAATTACTTTTATCAAATCTTTTAAAATGTAAAACCCCGCATCTTCATTTGCTTTTTAAAAAGCACAAAGAGTCCTTTAAAAATTCTTTAGCAAAGAAAAGACGTACCTTCGGCAGACAGGAGGGCTTATACGAAATTCAAAGGGCCAATCTGTGATCGGCTTTGCGTCGCCGTGCCTCTGATAGATATTTGATATAATTTATTCATAGAGAGAGTGCAGCACCAGTAATATGCCACATAAGAGGCTTACTGCTACAGACACATTAAAATCGTATCAAATATGCATATCGCTGCCTGCATTTACCTCAGGATTTGCAGAATGAAATGCTGAAAAGCAAAATGACTTAAATGGAAAGAATTCAATGTTCTTAAATTAATAAAAACCTGTCTGAAAACAACGTAAAAAGCATTTTAAAGACATTTTATTATTTTTGCAGTAATATTTCTGCTTTTAGAGAATTATTGCAAGTTGCCTTATTAAGCTCGTGAATTATTAATACCGGCCTTATTTAAATAGTGCTTGTACCCATAATTTAGAGTTATTGCAAATCATGTTGACAGAACCATTAACCTAAAAAAGAGCGAAAAATTTTTAGTTGTTTTTCTTTATTGTTTTGTGTTGTAGGGTTTTGTTTAACACAATTAAAGAAAAACATTTGAAAAAGCAAGGTTTTAAGTACTTTTACTTCTAAAAACTTTTCGATTTTGTGCTCGGCAGCCGTTCGGTTACACCCGTGCACACATACAAAAAAATAATAATTATCATCAGTGATAAGAGATTTAAGGTAAATATTTTTAAGAAAAAATGGCACACTACTGGATTACTCCAAAATAAATATATGTTTTTTTTTAATTTTAATTTATTTCAAAACAAATTTGATCTCTTAACTTTTTTATTTTGTCTCACTAATATTAAATTCTACAGAAAAAAAAACACTATCATTCTTTAATAAGATAGAAAGTTTATTATGCCGAGAAATGCTGTCTATTTATTTACGAGAAAACTGTACATCAAATAAAAAAACAAAAAATAAATTTTGTTCCAAACTAAATAAAAATTAAAGAAGATATATTTTAATAAAAAAAGGCACACCATTTTTGTCATAAAAAATATTTAAAAATTATAACTTTTGGGCGACACTGAAAAAATTTTTTATACGTTAAAAAATGTCGTTTGATGCATACGAGAAGTCTCCTAAATTTTTAATAATATCTGAATTGATATGAAAGTTATTATGAAAATACAACATATTTTTTTAAAGTCTTAACACCTCGTCGTTCAACGACTGAAACGTTTAGGACATATGTTCATATTAACATTTTTCATGGTAGAATCAACTTAAATTTGTCGGTAGTTTCTGCATTTCACTCAAATTTGTCGGTAGTTTCTGCATTTCACTCATACTAATTATTTTTGAAATTTATAGTAGTTTTTAATTTTTTGAAAAACGATGATGTTGTGACATTAAAAAATGGAATAAAACCTCCTGTATATCTATAGTTTTTGCGTTAAAATAATGCCCAAAGTATTACACAATATTTATTTAAAAGTATTTTTCTAAAGCGCATAGGTCATGAAGTGATTGACCTTTACGTTGCTCTCCTAAAACACTATATTTGAATGACTGACACGGTATAGATATTTGTGTATAGATTTGCCTTAAATTTACCTTACAAACACTATACCAATATGGTCAATTTTTGAACCGAAATAGGGTAGACTTTGTAAATATTTTTTGCAAACAAAGACTAGTCGAATTCAGTCACCGTTCTGACTAAACTGGTAAAGGTTTTGTAAATTCGCGTCCCGATCTCAGTGGGCATTATTTCTAGGTCATGACTAAGGAGACCTTGAAGAAGGAGTGTAATCGACATGCTTTCAAAACGGGCTTGATTTTTTGTCTAAATTATAGTTCAAAATATGTCACTAGAGGGTACTGTGGTCAATCGGGATCTTTCTGGGGTTGCTGCTTATGTTGCATATGTACAAAAAATAGTACAAAAGTAAAATAGAAAATTTCAATAATTTTTAAATACGACGCTATAGAGAACACTACCCGATTTTAATAAGTTTGTATTTAACAAAAATATGATATTTTGAAAGAATTACGTAATGGGTGAATAAAAAAGTATTATTATTTTAATGTACCTTCAGCTCTTATTTCCCTGGGTGGCTTAAAGAAGTCGTGTTACCAAATTAATATACACCGTATATCCTAGGCACAAAACTTTAAAGGGTGATTTTATGAAGAAAAGTTTCTATAAACATATGTCCGGAATTGCCTGAAATATAGGGCGTAAAAGTTTAAAAAAGAAAACGATATTTTATAAATATATTAAATACCCCTTAATCGACTGGGTTCAAATCAGATAAGAATCAGAGAAACATTTTGGTGTATTTTGTTAATGAAATGGCTTTTTATGTGTATATTTTTTTCTATAAAGCAAATAAAAATACAAATTTTTAGTGTTGTACATTTTTTTTTTGTATGTGGTTTCGTATTTAAGATATTTATAAAATACCGACTTTTAAAAAATAATTAACGCCTTGTATTTCAGAAACAAAGCAACTCCGGACAGAAACTTTTTTCATAAAATGACATAGGAAATCACCCTTTTAGTAAGTTTTCTACCCTAGTTAAAAAATACTCTAAATTTTAATTTGGAAACAAGTTTTTTAACCACGCTGTACATCTAACCTACAAATATTTTTGTGAAAATGCATTTTCTTATTAAGCAGGTTTTTTATGAAGAAGGCACTTTTTTTCGAATTGTTAAATAAAAATTTTCTTATTTGGTAAGAACTTCCGAAAACACACTGTATAATATAAATAAAGTAATTATTACTTTATAGCCAAGTGGCAAGACTGTCTCTAATATGCATAACCTCGGCACGTGTAATGCATCTGTCAAGGATATACCTAGTAAAATTCTAAACTATGAAGTTACCCTACTTTAACGTCAAATTTTAAATTATCTACTAGAGAGTAAAAATTCTAATAATTATTACTTTATAGCCAAGTGGCAAGACTGTCTCTAATATGCATAACCTCGGCACGTGTAATGCATCTGTCAAGGATATACCTAGTAAAATTCTAAACTATGAAGTTACCCTACTTTAACGTCAAATTTTAAATTATCTACTAGAGAGTAAAAATTCCAATTTAATATAAACGTAAGTTTTACGGTAATTTGGACTAATAAACGGCGTAAAAAATAACTTTGAGATCAGTCAAGTAAGTTTCAATTTAAAAAATCAAGTTCTACTTAAAAATATTTAAATAATTTGCCAGTTAAATACTTACCGGTTGAATTTTAAAAATAGATATCTCCTTTTTGGAAATATTTCCTATTTAG
Source organism: Listronotus bonariensis (assembly GCA_014170235.1). Lineage (NCBI taxonomy): Eukaryota > Metazoa > Arthropoda > Insecta > Coleoptera > Curculionidae > Listronotus > Listronotus bonariensis. The sequence continues at coordinate 73,967 of JACEGR010002185.1, read as the reverse complement.
CAGTTTGAAGCAAGGCAGTATTTACTTTATTTCACATTTAATACAATAAAAGATCCATTTTAATGCACATAATCATCAAAATATTGTCTTTTGACAATTTTTCGAACGTCGTTGTTAACCTAGCATAACACGTCAAATTTAGAAAAGTTAAAATTTAATAAAGATGCCCATGAAAGCTGTGTTGCAAAATGACATTTCGTAAATTCCTACTCAAAATGTAAAATGGATTATTTACTATGTTTTATACAAATAAATATATTTAAAACTTAGAAATTCTTGAAATTTTTAATAATTACACATATAAGGTTTTAAATATACACCATTTAAGTAATGTTATGTGTTGTGGTGTATTATTTAGTGAATAAATATGTCAAATTTACAAATACAAATAATACCCACGTAAAAGAAAAAGAAAATAACAAAAAAAAACCCGTGATAACCAGGTAACATTTTAATAGTTTAAATAGATTTAGGCTCTTTTTAATTACGCTTTAAAAGTCTTAAATCGAAAAGTCGTCATATTATCTGTGAAAAGAAATGGGATGAATTCCACTACATATTGATATATCTGGTAAAACTGTTTCATCTTGGTTTCATTTGATCCCGATTGATATGAGCGCACTCTATTGTTTTCTAATAGAAATGCTGTAATTTAAACCCGTTTTTTCAAAATAGTCCCGTTGTCGTTTACACACCTTCCTCTAGCTCACCATAGTCATATCTTACTTAAATAATTATAAAAGAATAATTATATAAACATGACTTAAAAAAACAGTCTTTAAAAGGTGAAAGCCCCACATTTCACGTTTTAAGTAAAATTTTGTTGTATTTAAAACTGTATTTTTAACGTTATATACAGGGTGTTCGGAAAATGCGTTAGGAAATTTTAAGGGGTGCAATGAAAAATAATGTTGTTAAGTCGTTTGACAAAATGTCGAAATCTCCTTGATTTTTGTTACAGGGGTTAAAAGTTCAATTTTTATTTTTGTTTTTTCGCCATATTGCATTTATTTTTTAACAAATCTAGTTGACATTTGGCAGACAAATCAAGCTTTGCAGATTCTAAAATTTGAAGATAAAAGTACTTTTTTTAATACCGCCAGAGGGCACTTTACCTTAAACTTAAAATTTATTTACATCATAACTTTTTATTTTGACAGATATCGCAAAGCTGGGAGCGCCATTTTATAGACAATCAAGAACTTAAAAATAAGGTACTTTTTATTAAAGTCGATAAACCCAACCGTTTAGGCACCAATCGACATCAATGTTTTCACCACTTTCAATCAAATTACCTACATACATACGGGTGTCCAGTAACTCAACCGACAAACTTTACGAAACGATTCTACAATGGAAAATAAGAAAAACTTCACATAAACATGTCCTAAACGTCTTAGTTTTTGAACTAGGGTGTGTTGATTATTAAAAAAAAATCTTATTTATACAACCCGTAGTTCAAAAATTAAGGCGTTTAGGACATATGTTTATATAAAGTTTTTCCTTATTTTCTATGGTAGAATCGCTTCGTAAAGTTTGTCGGTTAAGTTACTAAACACCCTGTATGTATGTAGGTAATTTGATTGAAAATTGTTTATAAAATGGCGCCTCCAGCTTTGCGATATCTGTCAAAATAAAAGTTATGATGTAAATAAGTTTTTCCTACGACCACTAATGAAAATGACATAAAACGCACTCCTTGATCCTTTAGAAAACGAATATTACACGCGTGTTGAAATCTACTTTTCAACACTAGTGTTGAAAAGTACATGACAGTAACAGATACTTAAATACCGTTAAAAAGATATTTACAGTATATTTATAACAAACTGAAGGTTTTGATTTACCAGTGTTAACACACATTATCTTTTTTCAAATTATATTAATAATTTTACTTTTATGTTTAAGGGTTTATTAGTTAATAGACATAATTATTATAAAGCAAATGCCTTTAATAGACAACCCATTAAACACATGTAAGTGTCGAAGTGTCTAAAGTTCTGCGGGACCCTGATTTGTAAAATTATAACATTATTAAAGATGAACAATGTAAGTAGGTACACTTTAACGAAACGTTGTTACAACATATTTTAAAATAAACGATTTGAATCCTATACTTAATGATAGTTTATTTTAAGTTATAGGTAGATAAATATGTCATTTAAAACAAGAAATAAAAATAATATTTAAACATCGGATTTAATACAAAATTACGAAATTTTTATCCTATGAAAAAATATGTACTTTTTAAATAATATTTTTGTTAATTATGGTAATTTTTTCTCGTTATTAATTAAACTAAGTTGTCTCTTAGTATCTTAATAAATCCTTAGTTATTGCCTCTTGAGTCAACATCTCCTTTATTAGGTCTTCATATTTTAATTTTAATATACACTTTTCTAGAAAATATAAACTTTACAGCTTTTAATAAAAAGTCCAGTTACAAGAAGGAAAGTAAATTAAGTCTTAGAATTATTAAATTCTTCAATTTTCACGCTCACTTAACCGTTTATTAATTTTTATAAAAAATGATCTTTTTTGCTTAAAAAAGTCTTCAGGGTGTTATGGAAATACTTTAATAAATTTAAACCTTAAAATCCTTGTGTAAAAATAAATTGAATAAAAATGGTTAAAAATGGCGGACCATCATAAGTTGCCAAAGTAACGAACCCCAAAATTTGATGGTCAAAATCCAAACCAGCCAATGATCTTTTTGTGTCTATTCTATTTCTATTTCTATTTTTTTCTTGGTTTTGGTCCCTTCAGGTCCAATCCACCACTCTCCCCCTTCCAGACTATGCTTTCCAGGGCTTCGTCGGCGGAAAATCTGGACAATCGAGCTCGTAGCTCCCAGAAATTCCAAAAGAAAACAAATAATTCAACAATCGATGCAATGCATAAATTGTCGGCTGTCAAACCAAGATCTGCTACTGGTGTTACGTATAACCTTCACTTTCACTACTGACAGTTCCCATGGCACGCCCATCTATTTCCCGCCATTTGAGAAATACCTCGTGTTCACCACCAAATAGGATACCATCAGCTTATAGGAATCTTCGCTCACAGCGCTTAGATCGAGAAGAAAGATGCCGTCAATTTAGCGTGAATCTTTCCTTGATCCCCGAAGGTAAAAACGTTCGTACGACACCTCTAGCCGCCACTCCGGAAAGAACTTTGTAGTCCTCTACGCACGTCCGCACTGTGCGGAGGTCAAACAAAGAGTATATCTTTTTGTGTCATTCCTTTAAAAACAGCAGTAAACGAATTTAAGATGTAATAAGGTCAAAGATCTTGTAAGAAGGTTGCCAAATTTATACTGTTTTTAATAAGTTTATTAATGGACTTATTGTTTCAATTAAAAATATTAAATAGGGCTTGATTTACCTTTTAATAGGGCATATCTGCTTCAAATATCCTCCGTTTGCTTCCATACATGCATTTATTTTCCGCTCGATACCATTTCTTGCAGTTTTCATTGTCAAACGTTTTCTGAGCCGATTGATATCGTAATCGGATTCACTAAAAACTAACACTTTTAAGATAGAATAGCCACTTCTTTTACTTTAATTTTTATTTTTTTTATCTTTGTGACATCTTACAAAGGCTTATGCCTAAATACCAAAGTACCGTGAGTGCCGGGTTATTGGATGTTTGACCCATTTTTTTACCCTGTTTCGTCAACGTTATCCCAGCAACAAACAGTTTTGTATTTTACAGGACCTTTTAGACATCGCAGTAGTGCCACACAGGACGTTATTTTTTAAAATAACTACTACCTAGAATTAGCAGAATACTACACAGAGGCTTTGCCATTACCATCTATGAGGTTACGAGATATTAAAAATCCGTGGAGGGAACCGAGATTCGAACCCGGATCGCTGCGGTGAGAGGCTGATACGTTAGCCCCTACACCATGCTCGCCACAATTTTAATTACTTTAAAAACCTTTTTACTTGTTTTATAAAGAAACAAACTTAATTAAACAAAGTTTGGTTAAAGAGTAGAACATTATACCCAACGACATCTATACTGAAATTATTACCGATATCAATATTACCGACCGTGTAAAAATGCTCGTACAGGAGCGCATTCAGAATCGACGCCTGGTAAAGACCCGGTAAAGGAATGCTATCCTTTTTTACTTATTTTTACATATAAGAGATAGCGAGAGACAAGATAAAACGAAATTACTGTGGGATTCGGCACAACTGCCGCGATTTCCAGATTCCATTAAAAAGCGAAGATGTCGAGCTGTACGGAACGGTACAGATCAGTCGGGGTAGAGACATGGGGCGTTCTGCATCATCAGTCGACGTCGTTGATTCTAAATACATTTTTAATTTAACATTTTGTTGTATTTTAAAAAATAAGGAAACTTTACTTTTAAGCAGTTTTTGCTTTTTTTCTACCTACTCTGTATATCTTTTAACTTTTAATAAAAGTAACAACTGCTAATACAGTTTCGGATCATGCACCAACTTTGACAAATTGCAAAAAAGTTTTTTATTTGTTGCACACTTAATGGTCCACACTGTATAACCTATAACAAAAAAGTTTTAGAATGGAAAGAGGACTGTAACAAACATATAAAATACAGGGTGATTCATTAAAAAAACACAACTTTATACCGTCACGCTTTGGTGAGCAACCCCGTATACATCAAAATACTTTAAAAATGTTAAGTTAATGCCTGGCTATATACTTACGAAAAAGAAGTTTTAAAAGTTTTACGGATAACAAGTAAATGAGCTTTTCCAGATTTCCGACTCACCCTGTATAAAAGTTTTTGATATACTTTAGTATTCTACAATATAACTCATGGATCGCATGTTTGTTTTGGAAAAGCTTTAATAAGATGAAAATTAATTTAAATCACCAACTTTACAAATATCGTCGCAAATATTCAACTTTGAGACTTTAGGACTCTAAAACTACAGGCGATCGGACATTGTGGCCATGAGAGCATACATCAGGTCAAGTGTAGATCTACAACATATCAATTTAAAAATAATAATAAAACATAACCGAGAGCCACTTTTTCTAAAGACTGAGCGGAGTCCTTTCTTAATTATTTATTTTGAAACATTTATTTAAGTACCTAGGGGAAAGTGGGAGGCTTCCTACAGTTTTTATATTTTGCTTTGTGGAATGCCGTGTTTTAGGTATATCTCTTTTAATTTATGACACACTAGTAGCTTAACTATTTTATATTGTAGTAGAACCTTAATATTATTGAAAATCCACATGCGCGAGTTTCCATAAGACTTTTACAAAAAAGCAAAATGTATGAATGTACCCCATAAGAGGGGTACATTCATACAACCGAAGGTGCACATTTAACATCACTATTAATTCGTCATAATTATTGTTTATTATTGTTTTATACCATACTTTATAAAAAAAAACACAAATACATTTTTTAACATACAAAACAAATAGTAAAATTCAAAATTAAAAAACAGGTTTTATCCAAATCTGTTAATGCCTATTTAAACATCGCAATAGTTTCGTGATATGAACATAAGTAACGAATAGTGAACAGAGTGTCATTAAACGGTCTTTACGTTACATGTATGGTTATCTACCAAAGACACTTAATAACATTTTTTTGTTTTAGTCACTTATATTTATTAAAAGTAACAATCTCAAAATGTAAAAAAATATTGCTTATACATTATTAATTATAGTCAAATAAAAAACTCTAGTTAACACAAAGATACCTTAACTTACAAAACCTAAAATTAATATGCCTCTGTTATTAACACATTATGACCTAAGATCTATGGTAATATCATCAGTATGTCTGATAAATTAACTGATCCTTGACATCCAAAGACACAAAGTTCATAAAGCAGCCTGTTTTTTTTCCGTAAAAATGAAACTTAAACTACTTTATATAATATTTACAACTATAATCGTCGGTGTAACAAAAAATAGTAGTTAAAAAATATTCATAAAGGGCCAGGGGTACAATTATACAGTATGAATGTGCCCCATATACTTGTGTATGAATCTGCCCCATCACATGCTAATTAATAAATAAATTTGAAATAGAAAAACCGTATTTATCTATATTAATTTACACATTAAATTAGTGCCTTTGTATTATAATAATTAGGATTAAATAGCAATAACTAATCCAAAAATAGTAACTGGCCATAAAATATGTCCAAAGTTGCGTTATGAAATTACTTACGCGAGGCAAAAACACGTTCCGTGTTGTGCACTCGATCTTACCGCATCGAAAATTCTGAAACTTCACTAGTCTGTAAACACACATAAAAACTGTGCTCATTCACTTACGTTACTATTTTACTTCGTGTCTAACTTCAGATAAACGCAATGTATGTAGGTGCCCCTTGTATGAATCCACCCCACTTTCCCCTACTGGTAAAAATATAAATTTTCTATTTGTCTTTGTCCATAATGTGCATTTATTAACGGTTTGTTTTATTTTTAAATTATCAGTTTTTTGTCTGCTATTTAGGTGTCCTTTAAATGTTATTCGACGGTTAATTATGATTTAAAACAACCCACATATCAAAACTCAATTGCAAAACATCTGTCCTTTAATATTTTTCATTGTCACATATAACAATTATCTTATATCGCAATACAATAAAGTCTTCTTGATGCCCGCATCATTAAGTTTGTATGTTTTTGATATTTCAGCACATGCTTGTATCATTCATTCTTTCATTGAATTGCGTTGCAATGAACTATATCTCTATACCAACGACGACCCCTGAGAGGCATCAGGTGGCGTTTTATCGGGTAAATCTTAACAAGCTTAACAGTAGCAGAGAAATTTAAAATTACTAATTCTTTAATTTTAACTTTACAGGGAGTACAATTCGAATTTACAGTGTGTTACAGACGGTTGTTAAGAAAATTTAAGGGCAAATTCTACTATCTAAAATACTAAATAAATAATAGTTTAAAAAACTAAAAAACACGCTTTTATATGCAACCGAACTAAAAATTAGAAAATAATTTTTCATTACAAAGAGTTTGTCACTTCAGAGTAAAAGCGTGGGGTGCATTTTACTATTTTTTCATAACTTTTCCCTCATAGATATTTGCAAATAGAATAATTATAACATTTAATATATTAAGCACCCCACGCTTTTATTCTGAAGTGACAAGCGTGTTTTTAATTTTTTTGAACTATTATTTATTTTTCATTTTTTAGTTCGATATATCAATTAGTTTTTTAAAAATAAATGCTCCAGTTTATTCACTAAAAATTCCTTCGCCATTTTGTCAAGAGACACAGAGGTTCTGTAAAGGAATTTATTTATCCTGGCGGTCCTAATCAGGATAACGGGATACTGTTTTTAAATTATTGCATTGTCATCGGTCCTTGATACCTGTGCAAAGTTTCAAAGAAATTGAATCGCTGGAAGTTGGTAAAAATTAGGCTTAAAGATTCCGTTACATAGATAGATAGATAGATAGATAGATAGTTACAACCCAAGCTAATAAAAAGCGTGTTAAAAAGGTTTATACTGCTTGAGAAAGCAGTTTTGGTTCATCGGCAAGTAATAGAATAACAAAACAAGCAGTATTAGTCACGTATGTTTACATGCCGGGATTTAGTTAGATTGTCTCTTTTCTTCACATTGCCTATGTGTTATGATATTTAGCTCAACCTCTATAAACAAACTTGTAAAATTGGTTTTGGTAAATATCCTCAACATCCTTTACCCACTTTTGTTTTTGTTTGAAAATAATATTTATTGAAGATATGTTCTGTAGTTTGGCGGATTCATTTAATAGATGGTATTTATTTGGGTACACGCCAAAATAAAATTAAAAGTACTAAAAACCAAAAAGTTTTAAACAAGTAAAAAGATAATTAAAATCTGACGTTTCGGTGGCAAATCTGCCACCGTTGTCAAGACAAATGGAATAAAAATAATAAAAATAAAAAGTTACTATTATTTAGGTTTTAAAATTCAATATTTTTCTGTTTTTCTAGGATATTCGGATATTCTGAAAACTTTGATATTAAATGTCAAAACATGTTTGTTTTGTTATAGTGTCATAGTGACATAGATAACTAGTTGCTGGTGTATTGATTGTTTATTTTACAAAAAGGTGAATAGTTAGCTAATTTCTAGTCTTCCTGAAGATACTTCAGTATCAAGCAAAGGCAACCAAGTGTTATTTAAATTAACTGAAATTGATGCTACACAATTATCTTTATTTAATAATATACAGGGTGATTCAAAAGTAAGCGGCATCCTTTCAGAGAGCGTAATCCTTGCATAAAAATAAGGCAAAAAGTTCCTATAAACATATGGCCGAAAATGCATGATTAAAGGGAGCTACAACCCTTTGAAAGTTACTGAAGAAATTAGGTTTTTATTTAATATCTTTATGATTAAAAAAGGAAGTTTTTGAAACTTTTCAAGGTTATATTTTTTTAGTGGCAAATTTTATGGTGAAACCAATTTTTCGCCTTGACGCTTCTAAGGGGTGGTTTTTAAGGGTGATAGGGAATAAAACCCTCACTAACTTTTCCCCTTTATAAGATTTTAACTTTTTGATAGCTTTTTCTGAAAGTCCAATGATTTTTACCAAAAGGTACTCTTGCCTCAAGTCGCTAGGGGCAATAGTTTTCGAGAAAATCGCGTAAACACTTCAATGCAGGATTGACCCCTATTTTCATTTGAAAAAAATAATTTTTTTCAATTTTTAAAATAAAGGCTTTGTAGCTTTTAATAAGACGAACAAAAAGTTCTTATAAACATGTGTCTGAAAATGCTTCCTAAGGAGCTACGCCCCTTGAATAGGACACCCTAAACCTAATTTCTTCAGTAACTTTCAAAGGGTTGTAGCTCCCTTAATATGCATTTTCGGCCATATGTTTATAGGAACTTTTGCCTTATTTTTATGCAAGGATTACGCTCCTGAAAGGATGCCGCTTACTTTGAATCACCCTAGTACACGTACTTTCTTTGATTTTGCGTTTTTAGAACAAGTTTCCTTTGCTAAAATGCTCGAAGCATCCCAGTTTATTCTATGATTGTTATCAAATGCGTGTTGGCAGATTTTTGATTTATGAAATTCTGTGTTTTTAATGTATGATCTGTGTTCTTTTATGCGTTTGGCTAATGGTCTACAAGTTTCACCTATATAAAATTTATTGCATTCGCAAGGTATTTTATAAATGACATTTTTGTATTTTCATTTAAGTTGTATGGTTTTGTTTTTTGTTAATTGAGATCTGATTGTATTTTGTGTTTTAAAGATTGTGCGAATATTAAATTTATGCCCTATTCGTTGAATTTTATTTGATAGTCCGGGAATGTATGGTAAAAATAAATTTGTAATAGGTCTATTTTGATTTTGTCTTATAACTGGAGTTTCAAATTCAAGGAAACAATTATTTATAAAATCAAGAGGATAATTATTTTGAATTAAAATATTTTTTAAATAATCTTTTTAATATTTATATTTTGATTAGAACAAATGACTTTAATTCTATCAAATAGACTTTTTACAACTCCCTTTTAACCATTATTGGGTGATTCGAGTTAAAATTTAAGTATCTATTTGTATGTGTAGGTTTTCTGTAGATTTTTGTTTCAAAATTGTTTAAATCTTTTTTAATTAAAATGTCAAGAAATGGTAGTTGTGAGTTGGTAGTTTAAATTAATTAATTAATTAATTAATTTAAACAATTTTGAAACAAAAATCTACAGAAAACCTACACATATAAATAGATACTTAAATTTTAACTCAAATCACCCAATAATGGTTAAAAAGGGAGTTGTAAAAAGTCTATTTGATAGAATTAAAGTCATTTGTTCTAATCAAAATATAAATATTAAAAAAGATTATTTAAAAAATATTTTAATTTAAAATAATTATCCTCTTAATTTGATAAATAATTGTTTCCTTGAATTTGAAACTCCAGTTATAAGACAAAATCAAAATAGTCCTATTACAAATTTATTTTTACCATACATTCCCGGACTATCAAATAAAATTCAACGAATAGGGCATAAATTTAATATTCGCACAATCTTTAAAACACAAAATACAATCAGATCTCAATTAACAAAAACAAAACCATACAACTTAAATGAAAATACAAAATGTCATTTATAAAATACCTTGCGAATGCAATAAATTTTATATAGGTGAAACTTGTAGACCATTAGCCAAACGCATAAAAGAACACAGATCAATACATTAAAAACACAGAATTTCATAAATCAAAAATCTGCCAACACGCATTTGATAACAATCATAGAATAAACTGGGATGCTTCGAGCATTTTAACAAAGGAAACTTGTTCTAAAAAACGCAAAATCAAAGAAAGTGCGTATGTATTATTAAATAAAGATAATTGTGTAGCATCAATTTCAGTTAATTTAAATAACACTTGGTTGCCTTTGCTTGATACTGAAGTATCTTCAGGAAGACTAAAAATTAGCTAACTATTCACCTTTTTTGTAAAATAAACAATCAATACACCAGCAACTAGTTATCTATGTCACTATGACACTGTAACCAAACAAACATGTTTTGACATTTAATGTCAAAGTTTTCAGAATATCCGAATATCCTAGAAAAACAGAAAAATATTGAATTTGAAAACCTAAAAAATAGTAAGTTTTTATTTTTATTATTTTTATTCCATTTGTTCTGACAACGGTGGCAGATTTGCCACCGAAACGTCGATTTTTAATTATCTTTTTACTTGTTTAAAACTTTTTTGGTTTTTTAGTACTTTTAATTTTATTTTGGCGTGTACCCAAATAAATACCATCTATTTAATAATATTTCTGACATTAAGAGAATAATTTATTACTAACTTAATAACATTTAATTTCAGTCCAGTAGCGTCTCGAGCGGCAACTGGAGGAATATTTCTAAAAGAAGAACGGTATGCCACTGACTGTGTAAATATTTATAATACGGCTCTTATGTCTCCTTTATTATTTTTTATGTGTTGTTTAGTTCAGGAGCAAAAAAATCCACTTATTTGCGTATTTTTAGACTAAAAAGAAGCAATGCGAAAACTTGTACTTTTAAAAATTGGGTATTATAATTCTTTATTAATAATTATGTTCCAACAACGTAACTATAAATACTTATTTAAATGGGGTTTATATTCAGTGTAACAATTTTTACTGAAATAAGTGTTTTTATAATTTTTTAGTTTTTAAAAAGTTTAACACCCTTCATCTTAAAAAGCAAAATTTTACGGACCTATGTTTATAAAAACTTTTCTTTATATTTTCTGATGTATAATCTGCCCTTCATTTTTTAACAACATTCCGTAACACCCTGTATATGTAACAAACAAATAATGAATTATAAATATTTTAAATTAATTATTTTTTAAAAGTATTCCCCTAGTCAAAATTTTTTTTATTTTGGTTAGAACCGTATATTAAGGTTAGTACCTGCATTTAGGTGCTGTATATCTTTACACCGTTTAGACTTTGTACCCTATTTGTTTATAAGGACACTTTTGTTTTAATTTAAATAAAAACTTTATTTTAATTAAAAGATAATAGTAAAAACCTTACAATATTAAACTTCTTTACTTTATTTAGGATTTATATCTAGATTTAAGGTTGCCCTATTCCGCTTGGACTTAAACGGATCTTTTGTGGATATCACACGGTATACTTAATTTATTTAATTCCAAGAGTTTTTGCACATCAACAAATATTTTTAAAAGCATTTCTTTTATATATTGTGACGTTGCTTTTGAATACATATAGGCCATTTGACCAAGGAACTATCCTTATAGTCTAAGATCCGGCATTAAGAAAACATACCCTGATCTGTTAATTAAATAAAATAATATTTTCTAGGCAGATTTTAATGTAGTGAATGCAAGTAATTAACATCTTAATCATGATAATTAATTAATTAATAGTTAATTTATTTATAATTGTTACCTTTACATGTTAAATCGCATAAACCAATGATCAGCGGTGAAATAGCTTAGTTGGGTGGGTAGCAGCCCGATTTTATTCAATTAAATATGGTAAACATAATTTGCTAATAGACAAGGGAATAAAAAATAGAAAAAAATGTTACCCAGTGCGGGATACGAACCCAGAGTATCGACAAGACATGCACTGATAAATGCTGCTACCTAACCAACTAGGCTATTTCACCGCTGATCATTGGTTTATGCAATTAACATGTAAAGGTAATACCAGATCTGTACAATTCATAATAATTAAAATTAATTATTAATTTATTAAATATCATTAATTGTAGCAGACCTATGCTGGCAGATGTTGTTCACTTGCATTCACTACAATCACAATCTGCCTAGAAAATATTATTTCATTTAAATAACAGACGAGGGTATATTTTCCTAATGCCGGATCTTAGACTATTAGGTATTTAGAAAAACACAAAATTTTGCATGACAGGCAGTATGGATTTCGCCACAAAAGATCTACAGCAGATCTTCTTTCCTTCGTATCACACTGCTGGAATAAGTCCCTTGAGTTTTTAGGTGAATCCCAGATCGTTGCTCTTGATATATCCAAAGCTTTTGACCAGGTCTGGCATGCCGCACTTCTTATTTAACTTCCCTCCTATGGTCTGTCAGCTAAACTCAGTACTTGGCTCTCTAGTTATCTATCCAATCGACGTATATCAGTTATTGTGGACGGCCATTCTTCAAGCTTTTACCAAGTAAATGCTGGAGTGCCTTAGGGCTCAGTTCTGGCACCAACATTGTTTCTTCTTCAAATCAACGACCTTCTCTCGTCCACAACTAATTCCATTCATATTTTCGCCGACAATACAGTTTTTAGATTTATAAACCCATCACTAAACCTGATTTGGAAAACAAACGCAGAGCGATGCAGATATCTTTTTCGCAGGATCTTAATTTAATATTGAATTGGGGCGCCAAGAATCTCGTCCATTTTAATGCATTCAAAACACAATCATGTTCCTTGTCACGAAAAGAGTCATCAAATACTCCTCCTCTACTTATGAGCGGCCAAGCTTTACAGAGCAAAGACACCTTCAATTTTGTGGGCGTCACATTTAAAAGTAACCTTAACTGGCACAAACACATTGTATCTATAGCCACGGCAGCTTCAAGAAAGCTTGGATTTCTCTATCAAGCCAAAAAGTATTTTTCTCTTTCTAATTTATTACACTTTATATGTGTCCCAAGTCCGACCTCCCTTGGAATAATGTTCTCATATCTGGGGCATGGCGTCCTCCACAACCCTCAAGCATTCTTGATTTCATTTAAAGAAGAGCTATTCGTCTCATTAATGATGCTTTACTTACAAAAGGCTTCCAACTCTTGACCATCGTCGGGCTGTGGATAAAGTTAAGATAATTTTTTTTTAAAGAGAAAAGTGGCCTAAATTCTATACCCTCCAATATAAAACACTTGACTTGGTAAACAAAATATTATGTGGTTTTTGAAACTGCCTAGCTCTGCATTATTACCAATTGTCCCGGCACTTGTCCGTATATGTTTTCGTGTGTCAGCAAAACAATAAACTATTGAAAAAGCAATTAAAAATAATATATCATATACGGTGGGTTAAAAAATAGTTATCATTAAATTTTACTATTCGACTACTTTTCTTTATATTATCTTATCTTATTATATATTTTTTTGCTAGTAAGTAAACAACACAAAAACTACCATTAAATAAAATAAATCACAAGTTTACCTAAACACTTTAGAAACAGCATAATGTCCCTAAAAATTTCTTTTTGTTGAGCTGTCCCGTGTTCACCTGGCCTGTCTGTTCATCTCCTTTTCGGGGCGGTCCATTGGCAATTTGTCTCGTACCTCCTCTCCATTTACCATTTTCTGCCTTTAACTCCCATTTTCTTTTCCACATCAGGTTACTGCAGCCGCGTGCAATTTACCCATATTCTGAGCTTTTTCAGGGCCGCTTAACTGTCTTGTACCACACCATTCAAGACCATCATTTTAGAGCTCTTTCCATACTAAAGCTGCAGCTTCCAGTGCTAATGTAGCCTCATACTAATTCTAAACTCCGTCTTCATGACGTAAAACAATAATTTCAACGCAAATAACTATTTTTCCATATTCCTCTTCATCGACTCTGGCAAAACAACAACTTAACGCAAATAACTATTTTTCAATATTCTTCTTCATCAACTCTGGCTAACACCATTTAGCCATATTTAAAAAAACTGAAGATACACCTTCTCTTTATTCTTCTTGTAGCTGCGCAGCTAGCTCCTTGCAGCTACGCTACGCAACACATTTTTTCCCCGTCTTCGTCATTTAACACACCTTGTTTCCTCGGGGAACGGGACGCCTTTACCATATATACGGCATTTTCTTCCACAAAGGCATTGGGGGCGGAACAGCGTACCATAGGCGACGTGTTATATCGCTTCACAGAAGGTCACTGGGAACAAAGGTGCCTTCAACATATGTGATGTGTAATTTTGAATACATAAGGCCACTTGAAGTCACTGTTTCAGGTGTTAAGACTTCTAGGACCATAAGATCGGTGGACAATAAAACTAGTTTGGTAAATTTTTTAACTACACTAATTTGGCACCCATTGGCACGTTGTTGACCCTAAATAAAATAATATGACCTAGACTCTGTTATTGTTTCTTGACAAACAACCTTGCACTATTTTTTCGATTATTTGTATTAATTTTTGGATTTAATATCAATAATGCCGGAATAATTAAATAAATATTAAAATTATCAAAACCCATATGCCACCTATCCAGGGTGTTCACAATATTATTTTGCGTTATTATTGTTATTATTTTGCGTTTTGCTTTTAATAGCATTTTTAAATTTGTTTATTAGTTAGGAATGAGATGTAAGAGGGCATGATTTTGGCAAAATGTAAGTATGATTATCCTAAATATATTTTTAGTCTATTTTTATTTTTACTGCTTCGTGTTATATTACCAGGTGAGATACATGAGTGTATTTTTTTCTGTTTAATAGGTTTTTGTTTTGTTGGCCCTTGTTGTGCGCCGGAAAGTTTTCATTTCATAAAACTAAAAGTTTCCCAAGTGGTTTAATAATATGGTCGAAAATTATCCAGTAAATTTTTTTCTCCTAAACATAACAATATACGAAAAAAATATGGGTAAACATGAAAGCTGTATTATTGTTTGCTTAATCTACAGAAATAGTCCTGGCGAAATAACTAGTTGCAAAAAAAATTGGCCTTGCAGCAAACTATTGGCATACTTTTCTTAAATGTATCATAACCATATAAGAAAAACAATTCCGAACCAAAATAATCCGTAAAGGGTTAATTAAATTATATTTTTGAAGAATTTTTGAATGTTTGGAAAAGTTTAGAAACATTTTTAAATATGAAAGTTGGATTTCAGGTAAACAGTGTGTCCTAGGATGGGTGTTATAAGAGGAAATATAAAAGAAAATTTTTGAATTTTAAATAGGCATTTTAGAAAAACTGGTCGCATGGTCCAAAACTAAAAAGTTTTACTCCGATTGGTAATATACAGTGCAAGTTATAACTAAAATTGATTTCTTTTAAGCTTTTAAAAGACATATTAATTGGATGACCTGCATTTAAAATTTAAGGATTTATTTTTTGCAAAATGTTTAGACATGTCGATATTTGTTTTTGGAAGCAGCTTTTTGTTTGTATACAAGTTAATCCAAAAATAGGTAAAGACCACCAAATCAATGTTTTTTTATCGAAACCTTACGATACTACTTAGGTCATGTGCTATGCCTAAAATTAACAGTTCATTTTAACAAATTTCCCATTTATAAAGATACATAAATTGGAACAAATTCAAAAAACCTCGGGCAAATGCCAAGATGGACGTAATTAAACGTTTTTCAAGAAACAAACCACTTAACTTTAAATAAATTTGTTTTAACTCACTCGTCTTCAAGGTATAGCTTATAGCTCAAACGGTATTTAAATTTACAAATGAGAATTTAAATGGAAAACAACTAACAACTAATGTTGTCGCGTCTTTTTGACCTGACGATGTCTTCTTTTTATAAGTTTAAGTGCAGCCCTGGATCTTTATTTTTTTTTAAGACGGGGCAAAAATTGCCCTTTGCCTCCCCTCGGCTAGGTCGCCTCACCGTCACACCCCTCGGGCCAGCGCTGAATGTATGAGTATAATGAAAAATGTCAATGCTTTTTTAAATTTTTTTTAATTGAGGTACACATATATTTTAGTATATTTGTATGTATTTATAAAAATTGACAATAAAAAAAACAGAAAAAAATGAGCCTTTAGCAAACCTTTTTGATAAAAATATGGCGGTTAAAAATTTTAATTATATTTTTTAAATTAAGTTTTCATAATAACGGCTGGATATTTATTAATAAAAAAATACAATACATTAAGAATAGTATAAAGTAAATTTGCTCTAAACTTTAGCTTAATCAAACTATGTTTGTAAAAGATGAAAAAAACTGATAAAGGCTAGGGTGAAAATGGTTATAACATAAGTTGTAGGTTTTTTAATTGTCAATAACTTTTGCATTTAACTTTTTTTAATCGAATGCATTGTTCAGTTTGATATTGCAAATAACCAATCTTACCCTTAAAAACCACTCTCCTTCACCCTAACGCATTTTTTTGTTTCGGAATTTGTTTTTCTTACATAGTTATTATTCTCTTAACAAAAGTACACCATTCGTTTGCTGTAAGAATGACTTTTTCTATTGCTTTTAATTATTAATAAAAGCATAAAAATTTAGCACAGATTTAAACAGTCAGTACCGTATCGTTTTTTTGTTAAAAATATTCCTTTAGTTGCTGCTTGAGACGCCACTGGACTTATTAAATGTAATAAAGTTAGTAATAATTTACCCACTATATGCTATAAATAATATTGCTACATTAACACAAAATTGGGCAACGGATAAAAAAATTTAATAAAACTCATTTGTTTTTTACAAGTTTAACCCAAAACAAAAGGTAAATCATATTTGTTTAAATTGTGAAAAAATAATTTTTTATCAGATCAAAGAATGTGATGTTTTTCTTACATAGTTATGATGCTCTTAACAAAAAGTACACCATTCGTTTGCTGTAAGAATGACTTTTTCTATTGCTATTAATTATTAATAAAAGCATAAAAATTTAGCACAGATTTAAACACTCAGTACCGTATCGTTTTTTTTTGTTAGAAATATGCCTTTAGTTGCTGCTTGAGACGCCACTGGACTTATTAAATGTAATAAAGTTAGTGATAAATTACCCACTATATGCTATAAATAATATTGCTACATTAACCCAAAATTGGGCAACGGATAAAAAAATTTAATAAAACTCATTTGTTTTTACAAGTTTAACCCAAAACAAAAGGTAAATCATATTTATTTAAATTGTGAAAAAATAATTTTTTTATCAGATCAAAGAATGTGATAAAGTTAAAGCCAACCGACACATTTATTCTATTTATTATCTACAAGATCTGGTGATTTTATCACACTCTGCCTAATCCAATTTCACTAAGGTGAATTTAGAAGCCGATATAATTTAACATCTTTACTGAACCACCGCTGAATTGTACAAGAATATCAGTTTGGTATAGTAAAAAGTGCGTGGTGTATCGCTAAACTGGCCCTAGGAAATCCCATGTAAATTTCAATACTATCAAATATTGGCACCCCTATTGATTTTACAACAAAATTGAAATTAATTATTTTGAAAATATTTATAAGGTAAGCTTCACACTAAATTTTGTAATAGCGAATTATGGATTATTTAAGAAAAACTACTTGTAAAATCGTTGCATACCTAATACATACCGTAATGAATCCACCAGTAATGATCAAGTATGAATAGTTTTTCCCAAATACCATTTAATCAACTTATTAAAAAATAACTAAATTTAGTGTGTAAACTTGCCTTATCAACGTCTTTAAAATAGTCTAATACAATTTTGTTGTAAAATCAATAGGGAGCCAATATTAAAAGGAATCTTTTACATGAGATTCCCTATGGCGAGTTTGGGGATGCACCACCCGGTAAACGTAGACAAAGTCAAAATGATCTTTGGCTTTAAACTTAAAAAGTGAATATTAGTAAGAACAAATTTATTTAAAAAAAAAACATAAAAATGTATTTTTAAATAAAAACGGATTGTGACAATTTAATAATATTATTTATTATTTGGTCTTGTTTCTTACCTGTGTTGCAGTTTACACAATTTTATGGGCAAAGTCTCTTTTGTGTCTGTTTTTTGTCTTAAAGTATTAGCTTTGTTCGCGGGTTCGTTTCTGAACCGGTTCTGGGACTATTTGCATGCGCAGTGAAAAAGCAGCGTTCGCGGTTAGTAAAATCCTGAATTTTTAGTAACAGTTCTGTATTCGCGGGTTACAATGAAATCAGTTCGTTACCGGTTCGTAACCTGATTAGCAGTCCTGGGATTTTTGTTGGAACTAAAAGTTCAGTTCGGAATTTCGCATTGTCGACATGGTCAGCTGTTTTCTGTTTTTGTGGTACAGAAATAGACCGTTGTATTACAGTTTATTTGGTTCTGCCACTTTTTATGCGGGTTAATATACCTGTTGAATATTTTTTTATATTTTTGTGATTCTAAGCGTATATAAACAAAGGATTTTTAATTGTATTCCGTATGAATGTATGTATACAATAAAATAAATAAAGATTTAATTAAAAAATATAGACAATATTAAAAGATTTTAGCATTTCTTGTTGTTTGAATTTTATCTTTAGTTAAATACACATATTTATGCTAAAAACGAGAGGAGGCAGGGAAACCCTCGTCTTTCGCCGGGAGACCTTGAGTGGCTTCCGACAGTATAACAATTTACCTTTTTGTTTGAATTTATTTTTTTGTGTAGTATCCAATTTAACCATGAAAAATCCTAACCAAAAGCCTAGGTTAGAATACATCCTCAGCTGAATAGAAAATCGTTCGCGGTAAATAAAAATTCCGAACTAATAAATAACTAGACATGCGCTTTAAAACAATTCTAAACCAGTTCGGTTCTGGTTCAGAATCGGTTCATTACTAGACCCGCGAACAAAGCTATTAAATTAAAGGCGTTTAATATTTTCTCCCATTTTAACAGAGGTCGAACTCCATATAAAGTTTGAGTACCCCATAGTAACAGTTAAATTTAAAGTAACTTAAAAATTAAAAATATTTTATAGTTTTTTTGCTGCATTAGTGAATCAAAAGTTTTTTTATTATTTAAGTGGGACCGGGTTAATTGATTCTGTGTATAAATAGTCATAGTATCTATATCCTAAGGCCTGGATTGAAGCGGTCTTATCTTAAAAATAGCGAAACAAGCTTTTGATTATTTTCATTGACACAAATTCTTTATCAACTGGGTTTTAAAGGTTAAGAATTATATTAGTCAGTAATAAACTGTGGAGTTTTCTTACTATCTTTTAAATACAAAAATATTTTAAATTTTATTAATATAAAAGCTAAAATCATTTAGTAATATCGGTTTAGATCCATTTTTAAGTAAAGTAACATTTAACATAAAACAGTTATTTTTTTTTACAAATGATATTGTTTGCTGAACTTTGCTCTAAATGTTGATGATATTTTAGAGATATATGATATTTTAATGTAACTGCCGAGGGCGTATTTATCAAATTTCCATAACAAATTCCTTGGAATTTCTAATAGATGCTCCAATATTATTTGGCAGGTGGAAACGGGAAAAGTAATTTTAGTATTTAAATACAAAACAAATTGTAAAAAACCCACAAACTATTACAAAAAATCCAAATAATCAAACCCAACATTTTTCCAAAATATTGACATGCTTTGTAAAATTCTGTATTATTTATTGTTTTCAACAATATTTTATAACACTTGTTGAAAATGAAAAAGCAAACTAAAAAAAACACAAAGCATATACAGGGTGTTTTCTGACTACGGTTCGAAACATAAGGGTTTAATTTCTTATGTCTTTTTATGAAAAAAGGTCCCACAAACATATGTTGTGAGACCTTTTTTATGTTGTCTTGCTGCATTTCTAAGATACAGGCATTAAGGCATTAAAGTTTTTAAAAAAGGGGTATTTGTTAAATATCTTAAAACCCTTTAACCGATTTAGATAAAATTTGGTACACTTATTTAATCCAGTAAGGCGCTTCTAAAACTTTACCTAGATTACGAATATTGGATCTAGTGGCATCTTAAGGGCACCATAGCAATATTATTCAGGAAAAAAAGTACGCCACTGACTTTTTATACAGTTTTTATATTTTTGCTCGAATAATCAAATAAAATTGCAACCTTTTAGTGTTTTATATTGTGACGTATAAAATTTTGGAATTACATATAGGGTCACTTTACGTCACTGGGGCAAATGTACCATATGGAACTATCTTCTTGGGACAATGAGACCGGTGGACCATCAAAACTAAGTTCGCATTTTTTAAAACCAACTTAACTTATGGAACTAACTTAATTTGGTAAGGGCAACCCCCCACTCGGGGTAGCCCGTACGGTGGCTGAACTAAAACTTTAACTTAATACTTGACTTTACTAACTACTTCTATCTGATCTAATCGCTTTTAATTTATTTCTCTCTTCTTTAAATATAAAATTTTCCAGTGTTTGTTTTGCATTTCTACGCTACCCAGTTTGTTTAATGTTTTTATTTTATTATTATAAAAGTAACCTAGAAAATTGTTTAATTTATACTTTTAAGACCTTGACACCTCACGTATAATTAAAATGTATACTTATTTTAAAATTCCCAAAATGTATATTTTTAAAATTCCCAAAATGTATACTTTTTTATACTAGGTGTTCACAATATTATCTTTGGATTTGGAAATTTCGACCTTGGTAAAAAAGAAAATGGCGATTATCAATCAAGTACACTCATTTATTCTAGAGCAAACTATTTATACTTTACTTTTGTTTTTATCTCATGTTTGTCTATGGGTACTTTTTAAAATAAATTAAAGTGGCTTTATTTTTTTCTCGTAAACGAAGCTTAATACAAAGAAAATCCAGGATACTAAAAAGTTGTATTTTTAATTGCTTAATTTAAAGAAAATATTAAAACTTTATAAAAGTCATGGCGTACTTTTTATCTTAATAATATGGGCTGTGGTACCCACTGAGGCGCCACTGGATCCAATAATCCTTATCTGGATAAAGCTTTACAAGCGCCTTATTACCTTAAACAAGTGTACAAAATTTTTATTTTAATCGATTAATATGTTTTTAAAATATTTAAAAAATATCGACTTGTTTTTAACTAACGTATCTAAGAAATGAATAATATATAATATGTTTATATTGTTTATATATTTTTTTCAAAAAGTCATAAAAAAATCGCTCCCCTTAAGTTTCGTACGGTAGTTAGGAAACACCCTGTATAGGGTGTTACACATTCGAGGCGCATTGTTAGTATCTCGAAAACGGTAAGAGATTCAGGATTGGTTAAAATTGATGAAGGAGACTTCTGAGACGAAACGTCGGATCTAAAATGTATTAACGTCATTTTGTGGAGAGAAAAAGTGGCAATGATAATGTGCAAGTTATTTTAAAATATCTCTTCAAATAGACTCTAGAAAATATAAAAACTGTTTTATAATATTTTGTTTCTTTTGGGAATAATTCAGCCCATATTAGTCTAAGATCCAAATAGGAAGTGACCTTTACCCTTCTGTTTACCGGATAAAAACTGGTTTACATTAGAGACATTTTGCACCCCTTATTTTGAAATTCCGTTGTGGTTAACGTTATTCTGAGACTACGCAGTAACGCTAACATGATCCATTATGGTTATTAACCATACCGAACTCCTTTAATTACGGACGAATACCGAAGAGCTTATCGTCATCGTTATCGTTATTGTTAAACTGCGTGGTTGCCGGATTGTAGAAATTTTAATATCAATATTCGGATTTAGGAGGTTAAAATTTTAATGCCGTATTAATTAAAATATCATTTATACCTAGGCTCTAATTAGCGAAAAATCTATAGCAGTAATAAAAATCAAATAGTGTTAAGAAATTAAAACGGACTTGCACTTTTACGGATATTCTAAATCAGTAATTAATTTAGATTGTACAATCTGGCACACTTGCTTTTTATTCTACTACCAAACCTAACCTTACTTTTTGTGTTTTGCTTATACTGTATTGTTTGCATCTACTTTAAAAAACGAAATCAACAAAAGAAGTGTTTGCATATATTTAAATATGGATTTATATCTAATGAAGAATAAAAGTAAATACTGATTTTTCGGTAACTTTAAAATGGGTGAACCACAGGCAAAAATAAGGTTATGTCTCGAAAGCGCAGACTCAAGATATATTTCTTAAAAGAGGCTGCAAAATCTCTGTCTAAAACTGCTGCCGTAATCGTTATGTTTAATAACGATAACCATAAGGAGGCCAAAAAACGTCTGTTATTTTAAGAGGTGCAAAATGTCTCTATTAAAGATAGTATTTAAACCAAGGTATTGCTATGAGGTTGCCTAAAAAATTAGGTCAAGGGTATGAACAATAAAAAAAAATGTTTTCAAATTTTTGAGTGCTTGTATAATGTCAAATATTTCTTTGATTTTATAAATAAAGCTGTGGTAAATTTTTAAATTTTAAACTGTAAAAAATCTTTTGGTACATTCTGTATTATTTTAAAAGTTATATTCTAATAACTAGCATGCGTACGTATTTAAATATATAGGGGTTGCTATTATATCAAGGTGTGTCAAAAATTTTAGGGTTATATTTTTAAATTAAATATAGCCTTGACCTAATTTTTGTTCGGCAACCTATGGCGAAACGTTTGTTTAAATACAACCTTTAATATAAAACAGTTTTTATCCAGTAAACAGATGGGTGATGGTCGGCTCCTATTCAGATCATGTACTATACAGGGTGTCCGGGAAAATGTGGAAATCTCTCGCACACGTATGGAACAGATGAAAATAACACGACAAGTTCCTATAAAATTTTTCCGTTTAAGCCCCCTGCGGAGATATAATCCCCTAAAGGGGCAGCTAGAAATCGATTTTTCGTGAATAACTTTTAAAGCGCTCTGTATAATTTGATAATAATAATTTTTTACTCGAAAACGGCTCATTTTATCGATGTCAAACAAGAGTACCTTTTTTTTAGCAAAAGGTTTAAGCTACCCAAAAACATATTTTTGTGTCTTCACCATACAGGGCGTAAAAATATTATCAATAATGTCGAAAACTAGTCCGTCCCTGGCAAACTAAACAAGCGACATAAGTTTCAAGGGCACTATTTTAAGAGGTCTTTACTAGTATGCATCGTACTAAAATATTATCAAATTATACAGAGCGCTTTAAAAAGTTGATTCACGAAAAATCGATTTCTAGCCTGCCCCCTTTAGGGGATCATATTCTCCGCAGGGGGCTTAGACGGAAAAATTTTTATAGGAACTTGTCATGTTATTTTCATCTGTTCCATACGTGTGCGATGAGATTTCCTCACATTTTCCCAGACACCCTGTATATAAAAGGTAAAATATGTGCCCACACTTATACAGTGTGGTCGCTAATTCATTTAAAATTTAGTGGTTTATTTTGTCAAGAAACGCTCATCTGACATGTCCATCTTTATTTTTGGCTGTTACTTTTTTTAATGTTAATCAGGGTATAAAAGGTGGCGACATCGACTACCATTAAATTAATTTTATATATAAACACCTTTTTTTTTTAAATTTTTTTCAATTTTCGTGTCTTTACAAATTTTAAAAGGCATCGATGGTAATTTTTTGGTAACTGTAACTGTACATAAAACATAGTTATAATTCAATGCAGAATTGAAAAATGTAATTAAAAATAAATATTTTTATTTAAAAAAATAAGTTGTTAGTCGTCGTCTATTTTTGTTTCCAACCTTTATACCTTCTTTCATTAACGCCGCACCGATGAAAAGGTACAGTGGCGGCGAGTACGTGGGTGCACGGGGGCCAATGCACCCAAAGAGGTGAAATGTATGGGTGCAATGCACCCATATGAGAAAATGAACATTTAACATTTTTGTCCCTAAAAACTGAAAATTGTTGTATTTATGTAGGTGAGGACCTTTTTTCTTTGCTCTTTAACTTTTATTTGGGCTAAGAATAAGAAAGATACTACTTTGGCTTATTCGTCTAAAAGTTTTGTTTTGATTACGAAATAAGATGTGAAGGTGATGACCTCTTTCTTTGTTTTTTTGTTTCTTCTACAAATTTTTTGCTTGGCGCCGGCACCCCGGCACCCATATGAAAAGTCAAAACCCGCCGCTGAAAAGGTATACATTATATAACATTTTTTCTTATTATCATCTAAGCTTTGTCTACCCTATAGGTCTCTATGACGCTCGAGTAACTGCAATTGACGTGTTTAAGCGTTTTTTCAAAAAATAAACCACTTAATTTTAAATAAACTTGTTTCAACCCAGGCGACTATACGTTATATTACATTATATTACACTGTAGCCGAGTTGAGGTAAATAAATTGGTATATTTACAAATAGATCCACAATAAAACTTATGTTATTGAAATGCGGAAAATTCAAGGTGGAAATCGGAGAGTAAATAAAAGGGCAAAGTACAAAATTACAGGCCCCATGGGAAGATTTAACGTAAATTTATGATTATTAAAAGTAAATATTAAAGGTTTTGCGTCTCTACCTAAGTGAATTACATTCAAATTATAGAACATTTTCATTTATAATTGTTTCAGTCACGAAATCATAAAAATAAAGGCGCTTTGGCAATATGTATAATAGCAAAATTTAATATTTCATTGTGTAAGTATATTAGACGTGCTACTGTTTTCGTCTTAGTGAAAACAATAAATATTTGCAAGTAATGGAAGACGTTGAAAATGGAAGAATATTTTCCTTAATAACTACTAAAGGCTGTTATTTGAAGTTTTTCCCTGTATCGACAAATAAATTGTTAGGATGGCTATTGTATGTGTTTAAAAGCATGTGTAACTGCTACCGACATGGAAAAATTTAATAAAATTATTGTAGTAGTTATGTACATTTATACATAAAAAATATATATTTAAAATTAATTAAAATACATTAAAAATTTGTATTTCTGTAAAGAGATATTAAATTGTTTTAAAAAACTACTATACCCTGTTTGGTTGCAAGAGAGAGTAATAAATCATTTAATTTTATGGCAATTCGCTTTCTGTGTTAGTCCGAGTATAAATATTTTACTTCAATTCTACCTGTAATGTTACGATAAGGCATCCTAATTTTAGGCAGGCAGACTCCGCTCTAATATTCGTCAACCTCTTGGGTCAAATACAAAGAAATAACAGATGTTTACCCGTATTGACGTGGGAATAATGTGATAAAAACCTTGACAGTGGCGGTGCGCTTGAGTTTATTTTTGGGAACTTACCCTTTTTAAACAGTTTAGGTAAAATGAAAATCTTGTTTCTTTTATATGTGTAAAAAATTTATTTTAAAATTTATAGTATATCAATATTGTACAGTTGGTATAATTATAGTTAATATTAACCATTTTATTAAGAAAATAATACACATTAAAAATGCATAGTCAAAAAATAATTATTTAAAATATAATCTATACCTAATTAAATATGCTACATAATTCACATCTAGTTATTCACAATCTTCCATACCTGACATACTATCACTACTTGAGTCATATGAGTCTACTTGTATAATTAGAGGTTCAACAGTTGTATCTACTATTATATCCAAAAACCACATTTTATTTTCTACTTCTAATACATGTTCGACACATTTTTTCCAGTTTTCTGGGAAAGCATTAGATATGGCAATTTGAAATAGTTTTTTTATATCTACTAGTTCAAACGTAGTATTATTTCTGGCTACTTCACCTTTCACTTGTGCCCATATAAGTTCTATGGGGTTTAGTTCGCAGTGATAAGGTGGCAGCCGATATACAGTTATATTTTGCTTCTTAGCTATTTCATCAATTACAAAACGTGTGTACTTAGCTTTATTTGTGGCGACTTCACTTTTTACTAGCTGCAACAACTCTAGTTTAACACTATCTGTAGGATGTTCAATATTTTGCTGCATCAACCAGGATTAAATGTCTTTTTAAGCCAGCTTAAATTTGGAACACAATCTACTTTTTGGAGTGGTAACTTGCATTATCCATTACAATAATCGAACCCTCTGGTATTAAGTCGATCATCTGCGAAAACCATTCTTCAAATACATCAGCATTCATATCTTCGTGATAATCCCCTGTTTTTTGGACTCAAACATTGAAAGACCTCCATCTACAAAACCATTTTCGTTTCCAATATGAGTAATAATTAGTCTACGCCCCTTTCCAGATGGAGGTTTTAAACCCGTAGAAAGTCCTTCATTAAAAGTCTGGCGAGCAGTTGTTATATTCCCATCTTGCCAATATTTTTTAACGGTATGTCCTTCATTTATCCAAGTCTCATCTTATAGATAATATATTGTCTTTCCTTCAGTACGAGCTTTTTATATTTTTCTCAAATAATCTCTCCTCCAATGGACAATTTCTCCATTCTCTATTAATAAAGATTTTCTTTGGAATTTTTCCCACTGAAAATTTGGATGTGTGGATGATTTTTCGCAGCTTGAAACATGACATCTAAAGTAGGGATTTTTTTTCGGTAAAATAACTATGTACAATTCGTCAAATTGTTTGTTTTGTGTCGTCTGTTATATAAAGTTCTGTTTTGCCCGGTCGCTTTTTTGATGGAATTATACCTCCCTTTTTTTCTAGTTTCAAAATTCTGTAAATTGTCGCTTTTCCCACCCCAGTCATTAACGCACATTTTTGAACACAATCGTCCACACCTAAATTAGAGCTTTGATCATTTCTAATATAATCGAATACGTTTTTAACAATCTGCTTTTCGTTTACAGTTAAATGTCCGAAACATGGGCGTTTCGGCGGAGAAGCCATTTTTACAATACTGTAATACTTTGAACAATACTCTAACAATTTATAACCACTCAGTTGCACATACGGAAAGATACTAAAATATATATAAAATTTATAATCCTTATTTAACGCAATTCGGTGTATTTCTACCTGTTCTTTGCACAGAGACTGGTGCGCCTATGGTTTACAACCTTCTAACCGTCCCGAGACATTTTTATTGCTATCTCTTGCAAAAAATGGGGTATAAGGTTATTTTATTTATTAATATTAAAAGGAGCTTATTCTGGGTGTCAACGCATCTATAAGACAAGCCATAATATCTGGACTATGTAGGCATATTATAATGAGACTTTGTATAAGTAAATAGTATAGAAAAATGAGAGTTTTTGCATATTTTATATTTTTTCGTTACTTTCGGTTTAACCGAAAGTGACTTCAATTTATTTATATTTTAATGAAACACCCTGTATATTTTAACATTTTTTGATTCCTAAGACAATTTTAAATATGCCTACCTGACTTTTTAAGAGCCATTTGTATTATTTCATCTAGCTGGGTATGACTCTTTATTTATTACTATATTTTTATTTCGATCAAAAATATATTGGTATCGGTAGATTTTTCAAAAAATCCTTAATTTGAAAAGTGCTTGTCTAAAAGAGGTTTCCATTCGAAACATTAAAGTTAAATAGGAAAATTTCAATTCGTCAAATTGTTTTATTCCTATCTTTTAAACAAGTCACTAAAACTTTGCTATTGTATTTTTATAACATCACCTAAGGTCCCTACATTAATTTGCGTCCAATCATGGCCAGTTAGATGCAATATTAAGAATTGGTCTAAATAAATCAAGTAGGCATAAGAACTTTTTAAAATGTCATATTCTGACTTACGATTATACTGTCTAAGAAATCCAAAAATGATAAAATATGCGTAAACAGTGTTCTATTTATAAAATTTAACTATACTGAAGCTATTTTCGATTAAACCGGCACTGACTTGGAAATGAAAAATATGCGTAGTGTCAAAGCCAAAAACCGAAAATAGAATAGAATAGAATAGAATAGGTATAAAATCAAATTCAAAAGTTATTAAAAAATATGCTTTTATTGTCAACTTTAACTAAAAATATAACCATTAGATAACGTTTTAAAATACCTGAGTCTTAAAAGCAACTGTGAAATTATAGCATTAAATATTTTAGTAGGAAATAAAAAAACTACCCTAAAAGTATAAAGGGTATTATAATAAACATCATAAGTTAATTGCTTACGTACAGGGTGGGCATAATTGGGCGTTTTTATGGAATATCTCAGTTATTACTGGACTTATTAAAAAACAATGTATGTTTGTGGCGAGCGCAGTGCAGCGGTAACGTACCAGCTTCTCACCGCAGCAATCCGAGTTCGAATCTCGGAACCGGACATTGGCATTTTAATCGCTCGTCTCACAGTTGGCTTGGCAAACCACTGTGTAGTATTCTGACTACCCTAGGTAGTAGTTATTTAGAAAATAACGTCCGTGGTGGCACTACTGCGTTGTCTAAAAGGTGCTGTGAAATGCAAAACTTGCATGTTTCAGTGCTTGGATAACGTTGACGGAACAGCGTGGAAAAGGGGTTAAACATCTAATAACCCAGCACCCACGGTACTCTGGTACTTAGGCATAAAGCCTTCGTGGAGTGTTAAGCAGATAAAAAAATGTGTTATGACCCCGATTTTGGAGACACGAAAAATGGAGTAGTTAGAATTTTAATAAAATTATTTATCTAAGAGTTGCGAGGGGAAATCGAAAAATTGTCGTTATTGATTTTACCTTATATCGGGTGACAACGAGATCACTTTCCGGCTGCCATTCTTTCTTTTTTCTTTTTTATTAAGGACGAAACTTGGTAGGGTTGTTAGACAAATAAAAAGTTATTTTTATGTGTAAATGACAAGCTTTTACGACTTCCGGTTTCACTGGGAATGACTGGAACTTTTGATTTTTAAATGGAACACCCTGTATATTTTTTGTTTTTGGATTCTCCAGAACTTTTTTGTCGGAATACAATATTTTAAAAGAAATTTTAATCAAATAATATTTTAAAATTATTTTTTATTTTTTATCTAGAGTGCTATCTATGATCATCCTAAAATCATTCCTCATACTTTACTTACTTTCAGAAAAATACGAATTTTTTTATTATCTTTTACACTTTTTTACTGGAGGGCTCTTAACTTTATTTTTTTGTTTTTTTACCCTAGCTTAAAAACCAAAATAGGACCATACCACTTAAATAATATTTCTAAATGCAGTATTTTAAACTGAATCCAACGATGTAGAACACTTCCAAACTTTATTTTCTTTTAAAAACAAAATTTATTATGTAGGTAAATGACCTTTTTGATATTGAGTGGAGTACATCGCAATTGATCGTAGTTGCCATGAAAATAGAAACTAATATAACATGTTGTAAAAACAATTGCTTGTGTTTTGTTAAGAGTTTAAAAATAAAAACATAAGTTTGTGTTTATGTGTCTTCTACGATGTTAGAATAATTTTAGGTTAAATTTGGTATTAACAATAAAAAATTAGATGCATAAACACAAACCTTTAATTTCATTTTTTAAACTTCAGTACCAAAAGATCATTTATCTCTATAATAAATGTTGTTTTTTTAAAAGAAAATGAAGTAAAGTGTGGTAGTGGTTTACATCGTTGGATTCGCTTTAAAATACTGCATTTAAAAATATTATGTAAGCGATATGGTCCAATTTTGGTTTTTGAGCTAGGCTAAAAAAACAAAAAAATGAAGTTTAGATCCCTCTAGTAAAAAGTGTAATAAGATAAAATTGATTTCGTATTTTTCTAAAAGTAAATACAGTATGAGGAGTGATTTTAGAATGATCATGGCACTCTTGATGAAAAGTAAAAATAATTTAAAAATAAAATTTGACTAAAATTTGTTTCAAAAATATCATATTCCGACTAAAAATGATCTGCAGAATTCGAAAAACTTTTTGTTTTTTGAATATATCTTTTTTTATATTTGTCTTTGACCGTACCCCGTTAAATTACCTTCTTTTACAATAACATTTCAAAATAATAAATAAATAAAACAACTAAGATATTTTTGTGATTTATACACCTTAATATACTTTTAAATTTAAAAGTATAAACACAGTAAAAAAATATGTGGTTTTTAATAGAGTCAAATTCTTTTAAATGGTCTTCTAACTTTTTAAATTAGTCATATGGAGACAATGGCAATAGGTTATCAGGTATAATATCATTGTGTTGTTTTTTAAAATTATTAAACGCCTTCTAGTCTTTAGCATATTGTTTAAGAGGTGAAATTCTTTTGTGTTTGTAGCCTTCTCATTAACATACATATTTCAAAAATGTTTACATTTTAAAATAAATTTACTATTTGTTGTAATAACAGGCTTAAAAAAGGTTTAATTTCTATATAGGTATCCTATATAATTATATTAAATGAAAAAAGAAACATTTAAGTGTTGAGCATATATATATATATATATATATATATATATATATATATATATATATATATATATATATATATATATACCGGGTGATGCATCGCCGGGCAGGACATAGGAAATCCCATGTAATTTTTAATAGGGTCAATTATTGGCTCCCCTAATTATTTAGAGAAAAATTCTATTGGAGTTTATTGAAGAGCATGCAAATCTGCAAATCTACGTCCATGGAAAAACTTTAGATTTTTCGGTTAACCCGTTTGCTACTTAGATGCTAATATATTTTTAAAAATTGTTACATTATTATCGCCTCATATTTATGAACAACAATAAAAATACCAGTTAGCGTGACATAACGTTGTCATTTTGAAATTTAGTGCTTTATTATTATCAAAAAACGTAAAGCGAAAAGATTAACCATGAGCTATAACTACTGAAAGAAAAGTATTGATGATTAAATAGTACTATCAAGGAAATAGTTACCAAAAGGTGTCAGACATGTTCGCTGCTCAGTATCCGAATAGATCGATACCCGGACAATCAACAGTCGATAGGACTATCAAAAAATTTGAGACCAAAGGCACAGTGATAAATAACTGCAGATGTAAAGCTAGGGAGTATCAAAGAAAAGAAAATGTAAGAGATGATAGAGACTTGGAAAATATTATTGCGCGTGGAAAAAAATGAAGGGAAGGTGAGTACAAGGAAACTTCAGGATATCATAGGAAAAGATCAATCAACAGTGCTCCGGATTTTGAAAAAGCATAAATACATTTCATACAAATATGAAAAACATCAAGAGCTAAGGGATGGGGATGAAATGCGATGACAGGAATTATGTTTTGACATGATGGAAAGGGAAAACATGGACCGGGAATTTTTAAGAACTATTTGTTTTTCTGATGAGTGCACATTTACGTTAAACAATGAACCTAATCATCAAAATTACCGATACTGGAGAAAAGAAAACCAACACAGATTTGTCGAATCGAGGACGCAATATCCACAGAAAGTAAATGTTTGGGCGGGGATTTTCGGACAACATATTTTTTAGACCATTTTTTCTTAATCAAAATTTGAATGCAGAATTTTATTTGGAACTACTCGAAGAACTAATTTTACCCGCTTTAAATGATGTATCCAGGGAAAATCAGGAAATTTGGTACCAAATAGATGGCTGCCCGGTACAAAATACCCTGGCTATTCGGGAGTATTTACACAATGCTTTTAATTGAAATGTTATTGGCCTACATCACACCATAAATTGGCCAGCCAGGTCTCCTGATATTTCGCCAAATGACTTCTTCCTCTGGGGCCATTTAAAAGCATGATATACAAGGATAAAAATTACTCTAATCTAGATGAGTTAAAAAATGCTTTTTCTTCAGAATGCAATAAAATTTCAATTTACCAGTTAGCCAATGTAAGAAGATAATTTTATAAACGTCTAGGTTATTGTCTAGCAGTCAATGGAGGAATCCTAAGTTTATTTCCAACATAATAATTATTGTAATATTATTAATAATTTATTGAAGCATGTAAATAGTATATAAATGTATGTCATAAGTTCTTGAAATTTGTTACTCTAGCTTAGTTTAACTTAACTTAATTCGTTTGTATAAATACATCTTTAATCTTTTTACTGTACGATTTTTTAATAATAAAGCACTAAATTTCAAAAAGACAACGTAATATCACGCTAACTGGTATTTTTATTGTTGTTCATAAATATGAGGCGATAATAATGTAACAACACCAAATATTAACATCTAACTAGCAAACGGGTTAACCCTAAAAATCTAAAGTTTTTACCATGTACGTAGATTTGCATGCTCTTCAATAAACTTCTATAGAATTTTTCTCTAAAATAATTAGGGAGCCAATAATTGACCCCATTAAAATTTACATGGGATTTCCTATGTCCCGCCCGGCGATGCATCACCCGGTATGTAGGTATTAATGTTTGTTATACTTTTAAAAGTATATTTAGTTTAGTTTAAATCATAAAAAATATCTTAGGTATAACATTTAATTTTTAATGTAAAATAGTATTGTTGAAAAAGGTGTTTATACGGGGTACGGTCAAAAACAAATTATAAAATTGAAATATTTAAAAAACTGTAAGAGATAATAGTAATATGTTATATATATTTGGTATTGTAGTGACAAGGACTAATAATTAGTAAAAAATATACAGGGTGTTCCATAAAAAAAGATAAAGTTGGCATCATAACTTTTTAACGTAACCCTGTATAAAAAATCAAATACTTTCTGTGGATTTTGCGTAAATAGTTTTACAAAAATTGTTATTATGGTTTTTTGCTATTTCTTATATTAAAGGATATATAGGGTAAAATCAGAAACGACAATTTTTCAATTTCCCCTCGTATCTCATAGATAAATAATTTTATTAAAATTCTAACTACGCCATTTTTAGTTTCTCCAAAATTAAGCCCATACCACTCACATCGGTATTTTAATAAATCTTAAAACCGTTAGAATGAAAAATACTAGTATCAGTATTGTAAAAAGCGTTCGGCTTTCGATATATAAAAATTATTGCGCACCGCGCCTATGCTTTTACAATAATAGATACTAATATTTTTCGTTCATTATTGTTTTATTTTAAGAATTATTTTAAACTTTTTAGTCCAATGTGCTATAAAAGTGTGTGTTTAAGTTTTTTTTAACGATTTTTAGTTTTTACTTTGATATGCTATGAAAGCGTGTTTGCTTTAAGTTTTTTTAGCAATATTAATTTTTTACTTTAAAATTTTACTTTGCCCCATGTTTTTACGACCAACAAAAAGTATTCTTGATAAAAGTTGCTGCTTCCCTGTAAACTGAAAATACAAGTGCCAAAACTAAAATATTTTTATTTGTATACCGGGAAGATACAAAAATATGAAAATGGGAAAAGTACCCTTATTTCTCATCCCTCCTATGGTCTTTCAACTAAAATCTGTACTTGGCTCTCTAGTTATCTATCGGATCGTCGTATATCAGTTATTGTGGATGGCCATTCTTCAAGCTCTCACCAAGTAAATGCTGGAGTCCCTCAGGGCTCAGTTCTGGCACCAACATTGTTTCTTCTTCACATCAACGACCTTCTCTCGTCCACAACTAATTCCATTCATAGTTTCGCCAACGATAGTACCCTTCACTCCAGTTTTCAGGTTCCTAAACCCATGACCAAACCTGACTTGGATAACAAACGCAGAGCGATGCAGATATCTCTTTCGCAGGATCTTAATTTAATATTGTATTGGGGCGCTAAAAATCTCGTCCATTTTAATGCATCCAAAACACAATCATGTTCCTTGTCGCGAAAAGAGTTATCAAATACTCATCCTCTACTTATGAACGGCCAAGTTTTACAGAGCAAAGACACCTTTAATCTTGTAGGAGTCACATTTGAAAGTAACCTTAACTGGCATAAACATATTGTATCTATAGCCACGGCAGCTTCAAAAAGCTTGGATTTCTCTTTCGAGCCAAAAGTATTTTTCCCCTTCTAATTTATACACTTTATATGTGTCCCAAATCCGACCTCCCTTGGAATATTGTTCTCATATCTGGGGCATGGCGTCCCCCAAGTATCTTTCCGTATGTGCAACTGAGTGGTTATAAATTGTTAGAGTATTGTTCAAAGTATTACAGTATTGTAAAAATGGCTTCTCCGCAGAAACGCGCATGTCTCGGCCATTTAACTGAAAAGCAGATTGTTAAAAACGTATTTGATTATACAGGGTGCGGCAGAATGGACTCCCACATTTGGGTAGCAAATAAAAAGTCTACTATAAAATATGAAGCTAAACTTTTATTATTTTCAAAAGAGCACAATTTAAGATTTTTTTAACTATGTTTTCAAAATTATATCGTGTAAGTGACGGCCGTTAGCAGCGACACACATGCGAAGGCGTTCCTAGAAGTTGCGCATCACTTTTATCACCATGTCTTGAGGAATAGCAGCAGTTTCATCTCGGATCGCTGTCTTGATTTAGGAAAGTCAAGAACCAATTGCCCCAAAAGTAAGCAACCCATTTAAAAATTATTTTCCGGTCTGGAACAGAGGCATTCGGAGGCAGGAAGCGCGTACAAAATACTCTTTTTGACGCGGTGACACATTTGTCATTTTTGAATAATAGCTTAATAACAAATCCACGTTGGTCACCAGACCAAGACATAGCGCCTAGTAACAAACCTTATCAATCGCCCAAGCGAATGTGACCATCCCCACCAATGTCCAACTCCCATTACCGATGTTCTAGCCTGATGAAATGTGGGAGTCCATTCTGCCGCACCCTGTATTAGAAATGATCAAAACTCTAATTTAAGTGTGGACCATTGTGTTCAAAAATGTGCGTTGATGACTGGGGTGGAAAAAGCGACAATTTACATAATTTTTAAACAAGAAAAAGAGGGAGGTATAATTCCACCAAAAAGCGATGGGCACAAGTGAAAGGTGAAGTATCCAGAAATAATACTACGTTTAAACTAGTATATATAAAAACAACTATTTCAAATTGCCATATCTAATGCTTCCCAGAAAACTGGAAAAAATGTGTCGAACATGTATTAGAAGTAGAAAATAAAATGTGGTCTTTGGATATAATAGTAGATACAACTGTTGCACCTCTAATTATTATACAAGTAGTCTCATATATGACTCAAGTATTGATAGTATGTCAGATATGAAAGAATGTGAATAACTAGATGTAGATTATGTAGCATATTTAATTAGGTATAGATTATATTTTAAATAATTATTTTTTGACTATGCATTTTTAATGTGTATTATTAAAATGGTTATTATTAACTATAATTATACCAACTGTACAATATTGATATACTATAAATTTTAAAATTTTTTACGCATATAAAAGAAACAAGATTTTCATTTTACCTAAACTGTTTAAAAAGGGTAAGTTCCCAAAAATAAACTCATGCGCACCGCCACTGTCAAGGTTTTTATCACATTATTCCCACGTAAATACAGGTAAACATCTGTTATTCCTTTGTATTTAACCCAAGAGGTTGACGAATATTAGAACGGGGTCTGCCGGCCCAAAATTATAATGCCTTATCACTACATTACAGGTAGAATTGAAAAAAAAATTATACTCGGACTAACACAGAAAGCGAATTGCCATAAAATTAAATCATTTATTACTCTCTCTTGCAACGAAACAAGGTATAGCAAAAATGGGGTCGTTTATTAGATCTATTTTGTTAAAAAAAAGTCAAGACATGTTCTTAGTCGAACTAACAGAGCTCATTTTAGAAAGCAAGCAAGCAAGTCACTTAACAGGTAAAAGAAAATAATAGAAACACCCAAACCCTTTAATATCAAAATAAAAGTGTGGAATAAAAGCGCCGCGCCGGGTGTTTCTTTGGAGAAAGTTTTATTTAAATACTTTCTCTCATCATGGGTTTGGGATGTTTGATTTAATTTAGGTGACTTGTAATCGAGCAGCTGATATAAAAGAGGGGTACCTATTTTTGGAGATAATTTTAATCAGTTGTTTTGTTCTTTTAGTCTTATTTCTTGTAATATAATTAATGGGGTCATCTATTTTTTTCTTTCAGTAACCGTAAAATGTACCGGGTATCAAGTTATAATGGTACACCACCCTTAACTTTTTATTTTTTATCGTAGGGTAGGGCGGGGCTAGTTGAGCATAGAGGTAAGTTGGGCAATCAAAATATCTCAAAAACTACCGACCGCACGCAAAAGCATCAAATAGCATAAAGAAGGGGTTGCGCGAGGGGAACTCATTGTGCAACCACTAGTGGTGACGCGGCGATCGAGAAAAGTATCCGTGCGCATTGTTTATTTTGTGATTACAAAGTAAAATAATTGCAAACCGGAAGATTTTATCTGTGATAGTTAAATGTATTCCGTTCTCAATCAGGTAAGTGGTAATCTTAAGTAAATTTATTGCAGTTTAATAATGTATAAAGATTTTGGATATAATTCTAACCGGTTTTCTAATAAATTTACTTTTCTTTTAAAATTTCAGGTTGGGATTAGTTGAGCTACAGTTGCCCAACTAACCCCACGGTTTTGAGTATGAAATGTTTTTTTTTATTATTTTTTGGGATACGGACTTATAACAGTAAGACTACTAGAGTCTCCACATGATTTAAAAGAGGCTGCAACCCGAACTTTGAGCAACAAAGAAAACGACCTGACCTATCTAACTTATAAATTTTCTCTGGAAATAGTTTGACCCTACCCAAGAAAAGGAGCCAAATCAAACAGAAGATAGAAAAAAGCTGCAATTTTAACAGATACCGAAGGCATTATAAGAGAAGCAAAATAAAACTGCCTACAAAGTATAAAAAACGAAGATGAATTGATAGGTATTAAATTCAATAGTTCAAGCTAGGCACGTTGCTGTTTTATTAATGAGATTTGTTGTTTTGTCACTATAAGATTAAAAATATAAAAAGCAAATTGTCAAAATGTATTTTTATTGTAAACGTATCTAACATTCAAGCCATGATTTGACTATACTTTCTAAGTGCTCCACTAGCCCCATACCCTTGCTCAACTTACCTCACCTATGGGGTACGTTGGGCATACTTGACTATCTTCATTAAAATAGATGTAGCTCCTAAATTTAACTTATTAGAAAGAAATTAGTATGGACACTATTATTAAGGGATAAATTGCTAATCCATCAGTATGCATTATAAGCCATTAAGACTTATTTTTGAGGAGCTATAACCGATCAAGTAAAAAATTGCTCAACTAGCCCCTCCCTACCCTAAATTAAAATATTAAATATTTTTTAAAATGTACACACTGTCCAGAGATAGGGTTAACGAGAGGAAAAATGGACCAAACATCTAATTGTTCAAAAACAGTAATTCTTTATAAAAATGTTTGCTTGTAAAAAAATAGATTCCCAAAATTAAAAATGTTAATACATGGTTCGTAAAACTTAACTAAACGCGCGGACCCTAGCTTTGTTGATACTCAAGCAGCAAGCTGACGTCATTATGACGTCATTTTTTAGTAATTTTTGGTCAATTTTGGTCGTCAGAAGTCATCGGACCAAAATTATGACGTATTTCAGTGACGTGTATTTGACGTCGTTAAAGTATCCTCTTTCTAATCTAATGACGTCATGTTTAAAGAACCCGCCAAAAAAATTTGTGATATTGTGTAAAAACTTAAAAACATTATACTTCTTTAAGAGTAAAATACTTTTATTTTTCATTTTCCAGCTGAATATCATTTAGAACATTTATTTAAAACAGCATTTTAAAAATACTAAATAATGTTACAGAGGTATCAAAAAGTTTCACGAAACTGATTTTGAAGTCATCAAAAATTTAATATTTAATATTTTTAATTTTTATGAGAAAATTACCCAAAAAACTCATACATTTTGCTTTTCAAATATCTGCTTTTTTCAAATTCCTACACATTTTTCAGCTGTAAACGAATGTGATCAAGGCGTTATCGCAAAATTATGGAGTTTAATAAAATTTTGTGTTTTTGTTTTCATTGGTTACAAATATTATTCTAAATAAATTTAGGATAATTGGGTACACGCCAACCCTAAAAATGGGATCGTTCGGTTTTGGTCCCGTGATAAATAAGATGACCCTAGTTATCTATATTGACCCCTATGACCTGGCAGAAACGAATTAAAAAAACCCTTTTCCCCAAAAACAAAGAAAACAAATCATTTAATAACAATCGACGAATAGTTAAGTCTGCCGCCGTTATAAATAATTTGTAAAGTAAAAGAAATTCTAAGTTTTAAGCTCAGAATATTTAGGCGATCTGCCAGCTCATAGAGGTTAATAGGACTAAACAGGTTGAGCTTAATATACCTCGGTACAAGGACAGAAGCGGGGTTCTATTCTTTTTAGTTTAACTTGTATCCAATTAATAATTTTTAGTTTCCTATTTTCATTTTTTTGTTTCAGAAAATAACCCAAATAAATACCATCAAATACATGAATTCGCCGAACCCATACAGTTTGTCCTACTGGGAACTGCTGCGATTGATTTCTCGGAAAGTTGGCCTTGGAAAATTTTAAAAATTTGGAAACATAATAAAATCGGTGGGGGACATACGACCAAAATATCATGCATGCTTGCATGATCAGGTCCATACGCAAAAAGTGTTTTCAACACAAAAAACAACACGAATAAACCCTCACACAACCCCCAATCCCGCAGACGAAGCCAATTCAGAAAACCCTCCGGTGGGGGGAATGCGCCCAATAGCCTGCATGATTGCGACAAACCATTCTTTTATTGGCTTTAATGTGTGTCCTTCCGAAAACCAGCAGAAATACGTAAATAATATTTTTTATGGTGTTTTAGAAAATATTTAATCTAAATTTTACAGTGAGAATAAAAATACAAAAATAAACTATGTTCTATCAGACAGTTAATAGCTAAATTTTTTTTTTTTTAAAATAAGTCCCTTGGACAGCCAGTCACTTAACTTAAACTGAATGGATTATCCTTGGCAAATGGTAATATACCACAATAATTGAGATAGTTAAAGTCCGCGCGTTTAGTAAAGAGGCGCGAAATCTTCTGTAACTCTCTTTCAATCGCGGTTTTGAGGGATTCGTATCGTTACCTAGGAAGTACGCATTTTTAAAATTTTGATATAAAAAAATAAATGACATTTTAAATACAGGATGAGGGAATGAGAAGAGATTTTGCGCAGAAAATGATGACGTCGGTGGCCTCTTTACTAAACGCGCGGTCCCTAGCTTTGTTGATACCCAAGCAGCAAGCTGACGTCATTATGACGTCATTTTTAGTAATTTCTGGTCAATTTTGGTCGTCAGAAGTCATCGGAACAAAATTATGACGTATTTTAGTGACGTGTATTTAACGTCGTTAAAGTAACCTCTTTTCGACGTCACTTTTATGTCATACTAGCTCATAAAAATCTAATGACGTCATGTTTGGAGAACCCGCCAAAAAAAATTGTGATATTATATGATTTGTGTCAAAATCCAACCGGAATATTATATGACAGCAAAATAAGACTAATAATTTTAGTTGTCATCACGTGACATAACACATCCATCCAATACCGTCTTAATGGAAAGCCTATCAACTATCAGGTATGTTTACTCCATAATTAGAAATATAATTTTAATAAATAGAATATTGTATCATTTTAGCTTTTGAAAAAAAAGTGTGAACGTCAAATTTTCATTTTAAAAACGTTATTATGACGTCATTAACGGGACGTATTTTAATTGTGACAGGGAAGTTATTTTAACGTCATTTTGTCGTCATCTTATGACGTCTTTGCTGACCAAAATGACAAAAGAAGACGTCAATAACACGTCAGCTTGCTGCTTATAAGTAACCCTGCCTTTTGATCCTAGTTTTGTTAGTTTAAAGTATTATCAAAAATTTAATATTTTAAATTTTTATGAGAAAATTACTCAAGAAACTCTTACATTTTGCTTTTCAAATGTCTGCTTTTTCAAATTCCTAAACATTTTTTCAGCTGTAAACGAATGTGATCAAGGCGTTTTCGCAAAATTATGGAATTTAATAAAATTTTGTGTTTTTGTTTTTATTGGATACAAATATTATTCTAAATAAATTTAGGGTAATTGGGTACACGCCAACCCTAAAAATGGGATCGTTTGGTTTTGGTCCCGGGATATATAAGATGACCCTAGTTATCTATATTGACCCCTATGACCTGGCAGAAACGAAATAAAAAAAACCCTTTTTCCCAAAAACAAGAGAAAACAAATCATTTAAATAACAATCGACGAATAGTTAAGTCTGCCGCCGTTTTAAATAATTTGTAAAGTAAAAGAAATTCTAAGTTTTAAGCTCAGAATATTTAGGCGATCTGCCAGCTCATAGAGGTTAATAGGACTAAACAGGTTGAGCTTAATATACCTCGGTACAAGGACAGAAGCGGTCCTATTCTTTTTAGTTTAACTTGTATCCAATTAATAATTTTTTAGTTTCCTATTTTCATTTTTTTTTTGTTTCAGAAAATAACCCAAATAAATACCATCAAATACATGAATTCGCCGAACCCATACAGTTTGTCCTACTGGGAACTGCTGCGATCGATTTCTCGGAAAGTTGGCCTTGGAAAATTTTAAAAATTTGGAAACATAATAAAATCGGTGGGGGACATACGACTAAAATATCATGCATGCTTGCATGATCAGGTCCATACGCAAAAAAGTGTTTTCAAGACAAAAAACAACACGAATAAACCCTCACACAACCCCCAATCCCGCAGACGAAGCCAATTCAGAAAACCCCCGGTGGGGGGAATGAATGCCCAATAGCCTGCATGATTGCGACAAACCATTCTTTTATTGGCTTTAATGTGTGTCCTTCCGAAAACCAGCAGAAATACGTAAATAATATTTTTTATGGTGTTTTAGAAAATATTTAATCTAAATTTTACAGTGAGAATAAAAATACAAAAATAAACTATGTTCTATCAGACAGTTAACAGCTAAAAAAATGGTTTTTGAAAAATAAGTCCCTTGGACAGCCAGTCACTTAACTTGAACTGTATGGATTATCCTTGGCAAATGGTAATATACCACAATAATTGAGATAGTTAAAGTCCGTGGGTTTAGTAAAGAGGCGCGAAATCTTCTGTAACTCTCTTTCAATCGCGATTTTGAGGAATTCGTATCGTTACCTAGGAAGTAGGCATTTTTAAAGATTTGATTTAAAAATATAAATGTCATTTTAAATACGGGATGAGGGAATAAGAAGAGATTTTGCGCAGAAAATGATGACGTCGGTGGCCTCTTTACTAAACGCGCGGACCCTAGCTTTGTTGATACCCAAGCAGCAAGCTGACGTCATCATGACGTCATTTTTAGTAATTTTTGGTCAATTTTGGTCGTCAGAAGTCATGGGACCAAAATTATGACGTATTTTAGTCACGTGTATTTGACGCCGTTAAAGTAACTTCTTTTCGACGTCGCTTTTATGTCATACTAGCTCATAAAAATCTAATGACGTCATGTTTAGAGAACCCGCCAAAAAAATTTTGTGATATTATATGATTCGTGTCAAAATCCAACTGGAATATTATATGACAACAAAATAAGACTAGTAATTTTAGTTGTCATCACGTGACATAACACATCCATCCAATACCGTCTTTATGGAAAGCCTATCAACTATCAGGTATGTTTATTTCATAATAAGAAATATAATTTTAATAAATAAAACATTGCATCATTTTGACTTTTGAAAAAAAAGGATGGACGTCAATTTTTCATCTTAAAGACTGTATTATGACGTCATTAACGGGACGTCTTTTAATTGTGACAGGGAAGTTATTTTAACGTCATTTTGTCGTCATCTTATGATGTCTTTGCTGACAAAACATGACAAAGAAGACGTCAATAACACGTCAGCTTGCTGCTTATGAGTGACCCTGCCTTTTGATCCTAGTGTTGTTAGTTTAAAAAATGGGCACAGAAGACGTTTCCATTTTTTGAACTTAGGCAAACAACAAGTTGATTGTACGTAGAATGTAATAAAAACACAAATTTTACTTTGTTATTTTGTCACATATTTTATATTGCTTTTTGCGTTACTGCAGTTTCGACATACTATGTCATTTTCAAACGACTTTTTAAAAGTGAATGAATTACAAAAAAGTGCATAAATTTATACCTTATAACGTAAATATAACATCTGGTTTATCCTTTACAATTGTTAGGTCCTATTCTATTGTTACAAGTATACTGCTATAATAAACTTTTACAGTTAGTCGAAAATATTAAATAATTGGGAATTTTTTATGTCTGTTTGCAGATTAAGAAGATTTACATTACTATTTTTATTGTGTTTATAGATTTCTATGTTCTCTAATATATCTAATTTTTTACTTTTTTGTTCTAAGTGTAAAATTTTTATACTATCTATATTAGGGAAAGAATGACCAGAGTCTAGAAAATGGTTTGAAAAATTTGAATTTCTTTTGCCTAATCTAAATGATGCGTAGTGTTCTTTAAATCTTTTTTCGAAGCTTCGGCCTGTTTGTCCTATGTAGCAACTATTGCACTCTGAACATTCTAGCTTATAAACTCCAGATTTTTTATGTTTATTAATCTTGTCTTTTACGTTAAAAAGGTGGTTGGATAATTTTTGCGATGGTTTAAATGCTACTTTCATATTATTTTTACTTAAAATATTTGCTATTTTGTCAGATATAGGTCCAAAATATGTAAGGGTTGTGTATTTTTTGTCTGAGTTGGATGCTTTTATTTTTGGGTATATTTTACTTATGGTATTTAATTTCTGTTTTTTGTTAATTAGGTTATTAATGTGTTTAATTTTGTAGCCGTTATTTATGGCAATCGATCTGATGGTATTTAGTTCTTTGTTTAATTTGTCTTGTTCTAGTGGGATGGCAAAGGCTCGGTGAACCATAGATCTATATGCTGAAAATTTGTGGCTATTTGGGTGATTAGAGTTACTAGGAATGGTTGTATCTGAAAATGTGGGTTTTCTATAAATATCAAATTTCAATTTATTATCAAATTTTGTTATGCTTATATCTAAGAAATTAATACAGTTATTTTCTTCTTTTTCTACTGTAAATTTTATTTTTGGATGAATGGAATTTAGGTGGTTTAATGTAAGTTGTAACTCTTCATCAGTTCCGGTAAAGCAAACAAGGATATCATCCACGTATCTATACCAAAAATGTATGTGTTTAGCAAAAGGTGTATTTAAAAAATTTTCTTCAAGTTTTGACATAAATATTTCAGCAAGTCACGGGCTAAGGGGTGATCCCATTGCTAGACCATCATTTTGTTTATAAAATTTGTTATTAAACTGAAAGTAACTGCCGTTAATGCAGAGTTTAAGTAATTCTAAAGTTTCTTGATGTTTTACTATGTTAATATTTTTCGAAAAGCATTTAATCTATAATATCTATACAATCTTGGTTTGGGATATTCGAAACATTTTCAGATACAACCATTCCTAGTAACTCTAATCACCCAAATAGCCACAAATTTTCAGCATATAGATCTATGGTTCACCGAGCCTTTGCCATCCCACTAGAACAAGACAAATTAAACAAAGAACTAAATACCATCAGATCGATTGCCATAAATAACGGCTACAAAATTAAACACATTAATAACCTAATTAACAAAAAACAGAAATTAAATACCGTAAGTAAAATATACCCAAAAATAAAAGCATCCAACTCAGACAAAAAATACACAACCCTTACATATTTTGGACCTATATCTGACAAAATAGCAAATATTTTAAGTAAAAATAATATGAAAGTTATATTTACGTTATAAGGTATAAATTTATGCACTTTTTGTAATTCATTCACTTTTAAAAGTCGTTTGAAAATGACATAGTATGTCGAAACTGCAGTAACGCAAAAGCAATATAAAATATGTGACAAAATAACAAAGTAAAATTTGTGTTTTTATTACATTCTACGTAAAAATGTATTGTCACAAAGTAACGGACTACTCAATAGATTCTTTAAGTTGATTGTAGTTTATTTACAGTATCTTCATTCAAATTGAAAAAAAATCTTATTTATAATCCTTAACATAATATTGTAATAATTATAGTAATATTTTTAAACTGTAAACAGGTTATTCTATTTTACTCGTAGTCTACTTAAATAA
The DNA here is from genome assembly GCA_014170235.1 of Listronotus bonariensis. NCBI lineage: Eukaryota > Metazoa > Arthropoda > Insecta > Coleoptera > Curculionidae > Listronotus > Listronotus bonariensis. The sequence continues at coordinate 29,945 of JACEGR010002185.1, read as the reverse complement.
TTAAAGTATACAGGAGCTTTTATAAAACATAGGCTTCAAATTGGTAAACCTTATTCACTAAAAACCCATGCATATATTTTCCACTTGGCTGGAAGCCTAAAAACAGGAACCCCTAACATTCATCCTTAAAAACGTGTGCATTCTTGATATCCATAGTTCCCGTTATTAGCACTTAGCAACACGGGCATAAGCTGGTAAAAGATTGTTAGCAGGAGTGGACTCAATTTGTTTGTTGTTTGTATCGCAGTTTTAACTATTTTTTAATAATTTTTAAATTAGTAATTAATGGTAAAGAAATTATTCTTTTTTTTACAATTTTTCAAATTTTATTAGCTGATGTATGTGCATTAATACGAAATACACAAAATTGCCCACAATGCGTATCTTAATCCTTAACACTGCCCCTAAAGAATATTTTTAAATGTAATTTTGATAATTTTATTATTACTATTAATAATTTTTCATTAAAAAAATATTGTCATTTCATAGTAAAAAGCGTGGGGTGCATTTTACTATTTTTTCATAACTTTTCCATCATAGATATTGGCAAATATAATAATTATAACATTTAATATATTAAACACCCCACGCTTTTACTATGAAATGACAATATTTTTTTAATGAAAAATTATTTTCTAATTTTTAGTTCGGTTGCATATAAAAGCGTGTTTTTTAGTTTTTTTAAACTATTAATTATTTTTCATTTTTTAGTTTTTGCTACTCTTGACAAAATGGCGAAAAAATTTTTTAGTGAACAAGAGTAGCAAAGTTTGTAATGTTTCCAACAGATTGCAACCCACTAAAAAATTTCTTCTCCATTTAGTAGCAAAGTTTGGAATGTTGCCAACAGATGGCAACCTAGGTGTTGTTTTTATAATATAATGGAATTTCTTTTCCTGGCGATCCAAAGCAGGATAACGGGATACTGTTTGCAGATTATTGCATTGTCATGGGTCCTTAATACGTGTGCAAAGTTTCAAAGAAATCGAATAGCTGGAAGTTGGTTAAAATTAGGCTCAAAGATTCCGTTACATAGATAGCCAGATAGTTACAACCCAAGTTAATAAAAGCGTGTTAAAAAGCGTGTTAACGGCATTTATTAACTGTTATTGTTCATAAAAATTGAACACCAATGGTGCAACTAACCCTATATTTTTATTGTTCATAAAAATTGAACACCAATGGTGCAACTAACCAAATTGTGTAAAAACTAAAAATTTCTTCTTCATTTAATAGCAAAGTTTGAAATGTTGCCAACAGATGGCATCCTAGGTGTTGTTTTTAAAATATAATGGAATTTTTTTCCTGGCGATTCAAAAAAGATAACGGGATACTGTTTTTAAATTATTGCATCTTCATCGGTCCTTGACACGTGTGCAAAGTTTCAAAGAAATCGAATAGCTGGAAGTTGGTTAAAATTAGGCTCAAAGATTCCGTTACATAGATAGATAGTTACAACCCAAGTTAATAAAAGCGTGTTAAAAATGTCTTAACAACAATCGTATTGGGCGGTTATTTAGGGTGGGGAATTAAAATCTGCTTACGTTTTTGTTGTTAAATATTGAGGGAACCACCTTTTAATTTAATACTATTAGGTTAACAATTTGATTGCCAAAAAAATAAAAGATACTAAAAAGAGTAAAAAAAATGTTAAAAAGTAAATTTTATCTATTTAAAGCTCTTTACATTATTTATAACGTATCCTTTCAGATAGCTTGAATTTAAAACAACAAAATAAAATTTAGTATTGTAAAAAAAATTACAAAAGAGAAATAACAAAATGTTTAAAATTTATAGCTGATTTTGTTTACAAAACAAAAATGGGTTTTTAACTGTTTTTCTAAGTTATCCTTTAAAATATCCATATACGACTATATAACCACTCTTAGTAAAGAGGGGACGAGGGAACGTTTAAAAAACATTATAAAACATTATTCATAGGTTTTATAATTTAAAAGAATTGTTTAATCATTTTATAAACGTTTTAGCAACATTATACTCTTATTAAAAACGACATTTCGTATTTAAGTTTGTATTCAAACATTTTTAAGGCTATTTCTGTATAATTAACAAAGTTAGAGCATAAATTTGCTGTATCCATTATACTTGTATAGTTTTGCCTAGAATGTAAAAATGATGTCCATAAATCCTCCTATAGTAGTAAACGTTTGTAAAATGTTACCTACAAAAGATAAATGTTTTGGACAATGCCTTAATGTTGTTTATATAGAATCAGCTATATAAAGTGTTTCTTAGGCAATGTGTAGAAAAGAGATGGCCTAACGTAAATTCCGGCATGTAAATATTTCGGATTGGATGACTTATCGTGCTTCCTTTGTTGTTGCTGTACTGGCCCATATACCTTTAAATATTGATTGTACAGTTTATTATTGGAATGCTGTTTGCAATGATTCTTGGGGGTACATTTTGTTGGTTGCTTCAGTTTCAGATATATTAAGACATTAATAAACAAAACAAACGTGTTTCTTACTTAATAATAATATATATAAGTTATACATACTGTTTTTGGTTTTGGTATATCGGCCAGTAATGCAATAACAAAACAAGCACTATTAGTCACCCATGTTTACATGTTGATATTTAGTTAGACTGTCTCTTTTCCTTACATTGCTTATGTGTTATGTTATTTAGCTGATCCGGTATAATTAATAGGTATACTGTATAAGTAATAAATAAAGGTATATCGGCCAGTAAAGCAACAACAAAGGATGTACGATGAATCATCCAATACGAAATGTGTTTATGTATGTATTCATGTTAGACTGTCTCTTTTCCTTACATTACGTATGTGTTATGTTATTTAGCTGATCCCGTATATACAGGTATGTTTTTTACCTTTTAATACAAGAAAGTTTGTTTTTTCAGCATGACATTGCATTACTATTTATATTACCATTATTGGTTGTACTTACCGAGACTGCCAGATTTAAAATTTTAAATAGTTTATAAATATAAAAATATTTCTTACCTTGACTACTGGAAAAAGTAAAATCGCTATATTTAATTTATATAAATAAAGGTTTGAAAGATACAAATTACATTTTTTTCGTTTTTATCTTTTTATAACTTTAATAATTTTGATTGCGGCCCTGTCAACAGGTAAGTTAGAAACTACTACGACACATACTCGTCATCAACCCGCGGAACAACAAATACATAATCACAGGATGATTGTGTGTGCAGTGGCCCCTCGCCAGGTGCGCGATTGGGCTGGGGACCCACGCGCCGTCAGAGCAGCTGCATGGGGTTGCACCCCCTTTTAAACACATGCCGTGACGTATGTGCTCGTATGTGTCACCTATATGCGTGCCCATCGGCAACTATTGTCTGATTCAAAATATGTAAATGATTTTCTTTTGTTCCTTCGAGAATAACGAGACAGAATGCGGCTTAATGTTTCTTTTGCACATTTTGGACCTTTGTGATGCTGGTGGTGATTACCCTGTTGCTGCAATTTATCAGTAGAAAGTATTTTAGCTAGTTATTTGGCTGGAAGAATCCGATTTTATGGAAAAACTATTACAGGGGACCTAATAATTGGAAAATAACTAGTTGCATCTTAGCTGAAGCTATTGTTTAAAAATAAACTAAATTAAACTGACATAAAAATAACTTTATTAACCAACTTTATCCTTACTCCTTCTGATACTGCATCCCTTCTTCTTGTGCCCACATTATATCTAAAGTTGTATATTCTTTCGAGACCTGATTAGTGAACAATGTAAAGAAAGTGAAAGTGATAACATTCTTTTAAAACTTATGTAGCTAACTTCATTCTAAATGTTCTTTTAAATTGCATTTGTCACATGGGCAAATGATCATCATAACTTGCAATTAGCATAAAGAAGTTCTTTGACTATTAATGATCCAACTTTTATAAGCAAGCGGTCTTCTCTAGCCCATCCGGCTTTGTGGATCTATTTCCCTATTCAGATTTGTGAAACCTATGTTTTTATAAATCAGCCAATAATATTTCTTTGTTAGTAGGGGCTTTACACTTTTTTCGGTTCTTATAAAATATTTTACTGAGCGAATAATAAATTTATCATCCGTCATCAATCTGAATAATAAAAATTTAAACTAAAGTGCTGCAAAACTAAACTGCAAATGGGCCTTTTTTGGTAATTTTTAAATAATTATTACTTTTGAATAAAATGTGGTTTTTACTGTTTTGTACACGTTAATGTTTATACCAAAAAAGTAACTATTTTAACATATACAGTTAAGTAAAAGTTTAGCATCTAAAAAACTACAAGATTCTTTCTAAAAGTTTAAAATATTATGAATCGTTTTCCAATTAATAACATGTTAACGTGTTATTTAAACCTACTTAAAAAGCTTTTAACATGAAACATCTAATCATCTGGATAATTTATTTTATTTTATAAGGTAGGATTATTTTTTATCCTTATTTGCACTACAAAATTATAATATACACATATACACATAAAATGGTGGCGTAGGCGAACATGTACGTAAGATTACCATTGGAAAGTTAAAGAAAATAGAGACTCCATTAAACTACATAATTTCTATAATTTAATCATGTTTACTACTGTTCATTCTGAACAAAATTATAAGTTAACAATGTCTCACATTTCATCAAAAAAGTAAAGGATAAAATGTTGCAGATAATTACTCTGACTTGGCTATCCTTTTAATAAATAAAAATATCTCTGTATACCAAAAAAGATATTAAATATTAAAGAAAACTCAAGAAATCAAAACACTCTGTAAAACAAGTAAACCACGCCACGCGACGCGTGATAGCAAATACTTTCTTTTATCAGTTTGTTTGACTTGAAATTTAAGCCTTGCAAACAGGAGAAACTTTTGTGTAAGTAAAAACAAAGAACATTATAGGTACCGCAATAAAAGTCCAGTTCAAATGGCAGAATTACGAACGATTTATTACTACGCGCTTATCTGAACAGCTTCGGAGTCTTTATAAGCGGGCTTATGAGAGGGCTTCAATTTTTGCGCCGATTTCTTTACACGTGTCCGTAATTCTATTGCGGTAACTATCATATTCTTTGGTAAAACATACAGAAACTTGTTTTTCCCGAGCGTCAATTTTGGCTCACCCTGTACACTTACAAAATATTGGTTTCCCTAACCTAAAGATAATTTAACACTAATAAAAGGCAATAAAAAGAAAACAAATAAAAAAATATCCTCAAAGTTGCTCCCCAGTAAAACTGAATTATTATAACACCTGCTAATTTGACATTCCTCAAACGTCTTGCAAGAAGGTCGACGTACAAGTGTTTATTTCATTTAAATAATACACCTTCAGTTATGTAAAGCACTGTTAAAATAAACAAGGGGGATTCGTTGACAGCATTTCTTGAATGAGCTGACGTCACAGAGGCACATAAAGAGGGTCATTTTTATCTTTACGACCCGCTCAAGACGTCTTGTGAGTAGTATTTTGCAGGTGCCGGTATAAGAACATTGAAAGGATAAACATGCATGATTTTTTTTTAATTTTTGATATCATGTGCATATAATAATATATGTGGGGCATTTTGGTGATACATGTATTGGGATCTTAAATTAAAATATCATTATTAATTGAATCGTATAATACATTTTTATTTTTGTTGTTCCATAAAATAGTGGTGTCATCAGCAAACATAGTAAATCGGCCTTTTATATCGATAAAAGCTAAATCATTTATATATAACAAAATAATAACGGTCCAAGTACAGAACCTTGAGGAACACTACAATTTATGAATTAATTTTCTGATTTATTATTATTTAATTGTACAATTTGTGATCTTTCTAAAAGATATGATTTGAACCAATTTAAAGACATACCACGAAAACCATATATTTGAAGTTTTTGTAAAAGAATAGAATGATTTACACAATCAAACGCTTTAGACAAATCACAAAAAATAGCAGCTGCAAAATCACCCTCATTTAATGATGTGTATTAGATGTTCGAGAAATGAAAATATTGCATTATTCGTATTTTTATTTTTTGAAATCCAAATTGTTTTAAGTTTAAGTGTGGGGCATCTTGGTGATACATATATTGTGATCTTAAGAGCTATAAGGGATAGAAAAGCGGTTAAATAGCAAAGCTTAAAAAATTGTGTCATTTAAGAGACATTTTAAGAGACTTTAAAGGTGTAATTTTAAGTATTTGATTTTTGAGATATGAAATAAAAACGAATGGAAAGTGACCCATTTCATAAAGCTACGTAATATTTTTGTTAGTACAAAAGTATTTATAATCTACGTTTAGGTTATTCGAAATCATCAGCTATAAAAACTAATAAATTTAAAACGTTATTTTATTATAATAAAGTAAGCTTAAAATATTAATGAAAAAATGATAATTAATATTTTTTCCACGACCGTTAAAAAGTGCTGCTTTTTTAATCGTTAACATGAAGTTAAAGTACTTTATTCTGGTACACTACATAAAGTGTTAGAAAATTTAACCTTTTTTAACACTTTGAAACTTTTTAACACTTTGAATTAGTGTTTTGTTTTAATGCCTACTTCAATAAACTGAAATATCAATTTATGCAATTTAAACAGTAAACGCGACATTAGCTGAACCAAACGTTCAAGTTACCTTTGATTTCGACATTATTTCTTATAGTTCATGTGTCACTAGTTATAAAATTGGACAGTTTGCGAATAAATTTAATAGAAATTATTTAAAATTAATTAATAATAATAAATTTGGTTGACTAAGAAATTGATACTGTTTTAGCATTATTTCTACAAAAAGTAAGTACATAAAATTTTCTAAAATTAGGTAATAAATGCATAGTTATGAGGAGGATAATTGTCTCTAAAAATTAGGGAGGCTATGCTTTTTTGTTACAATATAATGGATGTGCTGCCAAAATTACAATTAATAAGTTTAGATAAATAAAACATGTAAAAAATGGTATTTTGGAACATTTTTATACGGTGGTAGAAAAAATATAGTATGTAACACATGCATAAAGTGTCTTGTTTTTTTCAACAAATTTACATTTTGCAATAACGGCTTAGTAAATCGGCATAGCTATATCACAGCCTACTTACATTTAAATAGACATTTGGAATAAAAATATGTTAAAACGGAATTACTTAAAAGTATAAAAGATAGGTATAGGCAACCTATCCATTTGAAAGAGCATTTGGTTTGTCATCATGTGGTGTAAAAAACTACAGGGTGTTCCATTTAAAATAAGAGAGATATTGCAATTTGACTTTCTAAAAATTGAAATTATTTTTTGATCACCCTGTATAATCTATGATCTCGATATGACCTACGTATGATAAGGCAGACTTTTCCTAATCTTGTAACAAATTTTAAAGTTTATGGAGTTTATATTGTTAAAATAAAATTAATTTAATTGCACCCCTGCATTTTGAAAAAAAACATAAAATTAGACACTTGGTAGTATTAACAAACTTAATATATTTTTTTATGTAGAATCTAAAACCGTCATACAATATAGTGTGTTCCATTTAAAAAATATAACTTTGATATGTCATACTTTTTTGAGAGATCCTGTATAGAGTAAAATTATTTTATACTGTGGCCTTATCCGACCTGTATATGTTTCAGTATTTAATTTTCTTTAAAACCTTATGGGTATCCAGCTACAGACCGTGTCGAATATGTTTGATTTATTATAAATCCTAATAGCGCTTAAATTTTACGCAGGGCTAGGGTCACTTGCGCCCTGGTGCAAAAAATGATTTGCTACCCTTAGAGGAAACTGTAAATTGAGGTATGATAAATTTTAAAGAGAAAAAAGGTCCCACTTTCGTATATTACTTTTATTACTTTATTAAAGTATTCCACATAAAGACAAAAAAATCCGTTCTTTATTTCAGAATTTTCCGCCCCTCAGTATTGCCCTGGTGCCTTGCACCACCCGGTAGGCACAGCCCTGATTTTACGTACGTGCATTTTATTAAGAAAGCTAGTGTATAGTAAGAACATTTTAAAAGCGCAACTTCGGTAACCTTTGAAAATAATACAAAAAACATAAAAAAGGCCGCCTGCAATCGGACTATTTTATACAAAGGCGCCGCTATCCTTTACAGCGACACGCCTATACACTATGGGATAGAAATCCATTATTTTGGCCAAAATGCAACTTTGAAATTTTAATGGCTCATGCTGTGTATTTCAAAGTAGATACTTCAAACTACATGTACGCAAAATTATAAAAGGATATGACGACTTTTATTGGGGTAATAAGAAACTTAAAAATGTATTTTAAGTAAACATAAATATACAACATTTAATCTACTTAGTTTATTATTAGCCTTGTTTACTAAAAAAAGTAAAGTAGTTTAAATAATAAGAGCTATTGTTGTGTTTCCGATGCAGTCTCGCGAAGTCTCGCTACTTTTGTCAAAGATTTTTTACCTTTTTCTTTATCAGTTTTTGTTCTTACAATTGCCTTCCTACTTTTTGCTACTTCTGAGTGTAAGCACAGGTCCAAGATTTTTATAATTTACAAGGTTTTTCATTTTAAAATTTAATGTTTTGTCCTACACTGTATATCCTAAAAGATAAAAGCATTCTGATGAAAGATATGGATTCTACAGAATCTACCCAACAAAACAGTGTTTTTTTAATTATTTTATACGTTAAAAAATAAAAAGTTGGGAAGATGTATCTCTATTACGCTTCTAAGAATAATTTAGAAATATTTTTTAGATTTGGATGGTCATATTTCCGAAACTAATTGAGATAGACACATCAAGTTAGTATTTTTTCAAAGCATTTTAAAAGATTTTTTGGTGGTGATATAATATTCAGGGTATTTCATAAAAAAAATCATACCTATTGTCGCACCCTGTATATCATATTAGATAATAATCATCCGATTACTGATTAGAATACTACCGAATTAACCAAACAAGCTGACATTTTAGTTTATTTTGTAGAATAAAAAATAATAATGTTAAGGGGGTGTAAATTTATAATAACATATAATAAGGTTTAGGTTCCCAAAAAGCATTTGTAATAATTTAAATTATTTTTCCAGTAAAAAGCACCTCACTTTAAGTTAGATTGGTAAGTTTCAGAATTTTGACAAAAAAATTAATTTCTATCCCATAGTGCGATGACCAGCGATGACATCATAAAAGAAATATAGCAAACGCGGCCGCGAAGACAAGCATGCCGATTTATTTGCTTTAAACTTTTTTGTGTTTTTTTTCTTATCAAAGAGCACCGAATTTACATTTTTAAACTGTTTCTTCTATAGGTATATCTACTATATTTAAATAAATAAATATTTTATTTCGGAAAAGCCTTATTGATAAGATACATGGTATCAAAGACGCCGACATCCTTTTATTGGCATGGTGTTTAATAAAACGTAACCAAACTAGTATATAACATGAAAACCATTCATTGCTATTTATCTTTTTCATTTGCATTAATAATCAAATGATGGCATAATAATTAAAACCTAGAATAAAACCAAAGCTGATCGAATTGATTTAATATTTGGATGATAAATATTGTTGGAAAAGGACTGACTGCACCATTACTTCAATGTCGAATCTTTGTTACGTTGATACATAAGATGGTCTCATTCCAAAAAAAAAAAGCTTTTAAAAAAGGAAAGAAAGAAGTATTACTTTACTTAAAATTTTAAAAAAATTGATAGTATCGAATTTTAATGTAATTAATATGTTTTTAATTATATTTTAATTATTCAATAAAATAAAATATTTTTTCTATTTTTAAAATTTGCTGTTTCTGAAAATGTTTGCTGTTTAAATCATTAAATAATATGGTATTGTGTATGTTTTAGTAGTTTACGTAGATAGAACTTAAATAAACAAAAATAAATTTTAACCTTAAGCAATGTTATGTTAAATAATACTAAAAACTTTCTAATTTAAACTTATTTGTGTAAAGTAAAAAAATATTTAACTATATTTAATTCCAGTTTATGGTACGACTTGTTTATGGCCTGTAGTCTATTGGTGATTTACTTTAGAAAAAACTACAACGTTAAAGGAGGTTTATATGGTCAATGGACCCCTAAAAATAAAAAATAAACATGGAGTGCTACCATTTAAAGGGGTGCGTTTTTGAAAACATCACCTTTTCAGTTTTTTAAGTTTTGCTCGAAAATTACGCACTTTTTCCATTTAGTAGACAACTAAAAAGTTTCTAAAAAATTTAATTTTTCATCGAATGACGCTTTCTGAATAAAAAAGGGTTATTTTTGAGCAAAATCTATTAAAAAAACAAAGCAAAGAGAACACGAAACAAACACGTGTTTGTTTTGTTTTTTTTGTTTTCTGGCCTCTAACTTTTTCTTGAAAACTTCTTTTTTTTTTAATAACGCTAGGTAAATGTGTAAAAATGGACGAGATTTTTAGCGCCCCAATCCAATATTAAATTAAGATCCTGCGAAAGAGATATCTGCATCGCTCTGCGTTTGTTTTCCAAGTCAGGTTTAGTAATGGGTTTAGGAACTTGAAAACTGGAGTGAAGGGTACTATCGTCGGCGAAACTATGAATGGAATTAGTTGTGGACGAGAGAGGGTCGTTGATGTGAAGAAGAAACAATGTTGGTGCCAGAACTGAGCCCTGAGAGACTCCAGCATTTACTTGGTGAAAGCTTGAAGAATGGCCGTCCACAATAACTGATATACGATGATCAGATAGATAACTAGAGAGCCAAGTACAGAGTTTAGTTGAAAGACCATAGGAGGGAAGTTTATTAAGAAGTGCGGCATGCCAGACCTGGTCAAAAGCTTTGGATATATCAAGAGCAACGATCTGGGACTCACCTAGAAACTCAAGAGACTTATTCCAGCAGTGTGATACGAAGGAAAGAAGATCTGCTGTAGATCATTTGTGGCGAAATCCATACTGCCTGTCATGTAAAATTTTGTGTTTTTCTAAGTACTTAAGAATTTGTGAATTAATTAGTTTTTCCATTATTTTACAAAGAACTGAGAGAATTGAAATTGGTCTATAGTTAGATGGAAGAGATTTAGATCCTTTCTTGGGAATAGGCTGAACACGTGCAGCTTTCCAGCTTTCCGGAAAGATACCCGTGTTGTAAGAAATTCGAAAGAGCCGAATTAAGATTGGTGCAAGTTCTGGCGCACATTTTTTTAAAACGATTGCTGGTATGCCATCCAGCCCAGATGATTTCTTGGTGTTAAGGGAAGAAAGCTTAATGTGTTTTACCTTAAAAATAATATCGGGCATTTTATGAGGAACTGGGGTAACCGCTGGAATTGGATGATTTACGGGAGGGTCAAGGGTTGAATTGGCAGCAAATTGTTTAGCAAATAATTCTGCCTTTCCTTTTTAGGTCCAAAACTTCTGCCTTTCCTTTTTAGGTTTAAAAATTCGGCCTTTCCTTTTAGGTTTAAAACTACTTACTTAAAAAATATACTAGATTTTACACTGCTAGTGTCACTTTACTTTTAGACAAAACCTTGTTAATGGCTTTAAAGTGAACGTTTACTAGAACGTTATAAATTTAAAATCGGCCTTAACAAAGTAAAAAATAGAAAGCGTCAAAATTAAAAACATCCTCATTTCTTGCCAATATCACAATGGCGATTGAAAATTTAACATAAAAATACACTTAAAAAAGATACCAAGCCCTACCACATTCAAATATCTCTCTACTAGACGCAAAAATACCCCTTTAAAAGCTTAAAACTAATCTGTGATTAATGATTCTGTAAAGCCGAAAACATTCAATCACTTCATACCGTGAAAATCGCTGTTGGTGCGGAACATACCACGTTGTCCGTTCTAAATAGAGGGTTACAACAACACTCTCTGTACTCTCTATGGTGTTACCGATTTGGCCATATGGCCTCTTGAGACCCACTTAATTACCGCACGGGTGATGCATTGATTCATGAAGCCCTACATTTCCTACATTTTATAGAACTTTGCCGCGGAATTATGTTGTTGCATATGATGTTATGTAAAAATACGGTTTCTTTTTTTGGTGTAAACAATGACTGAATTTTTATTTAATTTATGTTTAATAACAACAACTAGGTGACAAAATCGTACTTTTAAGATAGTGTGAACACCTAGTATAAAAAAGTATACATTTTGGGAATTTTAAAAATATACATTTTTGGGAAATTTAAATTTTAATTGGGTTACTTAACCAAATTTTGCTACATAAAAATATACGTGAGGTGTCAATGTTTAAAAAAGTATAAATCAAACAATTTTCTAGGTTACTTTTATAATAATAAAATAAAAACATTAAACAAACTGGGTAGCGTAGAAATGCAAAACAAACACTGGAAAATTTGATATTTAAAGAAGAGAGAAAGAAATTAAAAGGGATTTTTATCAGATAAGAAGTAGTTAGTAAAGTCAAGCATAAAGTTAAAGTTTAAGTTCAGCCCCCGTACGGGCTACTCCTAGTGAGGAGTATGCCCGTACTAAATTTATTTAGTCAAATAAATTAAGTTGGGTTTTAAAAAATGTAAAGTTAGGTTTGGTAGTCCACCGGTCTCATGGTCCCAAGAAGATAGTTGCATATGGTACATTTGCCCAGTGACGTATAAAGTCGCCCTAGGTATTTAAAATTATACGTCACATATGACGTCAAGTAGTATTTTAAAATGTCAACGTCACAATAGGAATGATTTAGGTTTTAAAAAGAACAATATATCGTATTAAAACCTTTAATTTATATTAAAAAAAAACTTAAGCTACCATACCATAGAGATGAATACAAAACGATTAAGTAGAATTTTTTTTTAATACACTGAGCTCGAAAATGTTTCAATCTAAAAAGAAACGAGTATATACACAAAAAAAAATTGTGTGGTAATTTATAGTGAAAAATTGTAGCTCAACGATTGTAGGTTTATTTAACAGTTTTGTTTAAAGACGTAGCATCTATAAAGCTAGTCGATCCTACACTAATTTAGGAAGCTTCGTGTAGCAGTGTGTGATATACAGGGTGCTTCATTAGTGCGTCGGGCTTCTACAGCGCCTTAACTATGAAAGTTAGAAATTTTGTTTAAAGTGGTTTATGAATAAGAGATAAAAGTCTATTTTTCAAAAATATATTGTTAGGGTACTCAAATTTGCCCTACTAGAATTTGATCAATTTTTTAAATGGAACACCCCAAATATTTTTACATATTTGGGAGTCCTTTATGTTTGTCTATACATGTGTACAATATTAAACTTATTAAATTATTAGTTTTTAAGAAAATTAAATTTTCTTAAAAATATATGAAAAAACATCGATAAAGGAAAAATTTTCCCAAGTTGATGTAAAGGTTACTGTCTCCAAAAAAGAGTTAAATCTGATTGTAGAGGGTCAAAAGATACCCTTTTATAATGTTAAGCTAATTTTGACATACAGAGTGCTCAAAAATCGCCTCCCAATAGTCAAAAATTCGGTTTTTTCTCGGTTTTTTTAAATGGAACACCCTGTATATTATTATTTAGTCTTATAAAGCTTTAGTAAATAAACAATTTTGGTAATAGACTCAAAGTCTCTATTTGTCTTTAATTTTGTGTTACTTACACGTATTTAAAATTCATCTTTTAAAATCATTTTTAGGTAAAAAGATTTTTACAATTATTATTAATTTAAAAAATAATATTAATTTAAAGTTTTAAGGCATGTCTTGTTAAGATATTCCAAATGATTTCCTTATAAAACGCTTCATATTTAGAATATCTTTCTTTGCGCCTACTAAAAAGTTCATAGTAGGCTTAGACAGATATTTGTTTAAACAACTTTGGCAGTTTCAAAGTGTCATGTATTATTTATTTGCTTGCCTTTGTACTTACTTTCTTTGGTGATTATAAATATGGAGTTTAGCAAAGATAAGTTGGTTGATATGGTTTTTGTACTTGGTGAAAGTGAAAAAATGTTTTTTGACTAGCAGGAATTACGCGGCTCGTTTCCCAGAGCTCCTGACGAAAAGTGTTTTAGAAGATTTCTTCCAAGATTTGTTGAGACGGGAAGCGTTTTCTATAAGAAAGAAACTCGGTCATAATCCGCTACTAACGAGGAAAATTAATTGCATGTGTTGTTATCAGTAACTGAAAATCCTCATGTAAGCCAAAGACAACTGGAGGAAACAACAGGAATAAGCGATACGTCATTGCAGCGAATTTTAAAAAGAACAACTTTCACGCTTACCATATTCAGTTACATCAAGCATTAACGGAGATGGATTTTCAAAATCGAACAACCTTTTGTGAATAGGCAAGAAACAACTTGCAAGAAGATCCTTTATTTTTCGATTACGTTATGTTTCCAGATGAAGCGACATTTCATTATGGAGGTTGTGTCAATAGACATAACTTTCATTATTATTCTTCTGAAATCCCACGAATCATAAGACAAATTGATCGTCAACATCAATGGTGCGTAAATGTTTGGGGCGGAATTGTTGGAAAATATATAATAGGCCCACATTTTTTTGAAGGTCATTTAAATGGCGCTATATATTTGGAGTTTTTGCAGCACGAATTACCAAGGCTATTGGCTCATCTGCCCCCACAGATCCGAAACAGAATGTGGCTCCAACAAGATGGAGCACCACCTCATTTTTCACGGGATGTTATAAACCATTTGAATCAAAATTTTGGCAATAGGTGATTTGGAAGAAACGGGCCGATTCAGTGGCCACCCAGATCACCGGACCTAATGAAGCTTGACTTTTTTCTTTGGGGTTATGTTAAAGGGCGAGTATATCAGGATCCACCAACAACTGTGATGAATATGCAAGATAGAATAAGGCAGGCATTTGATCAGGTTTCTCCGCAAATCCTGCGTGAAGTGGAAAGAAACTTTGAATGGCGTGTTAATTTATGCTTAGACCAGAACGGAAGGCATTTTGAACATTTATTTTAGTTGGTTATTATTACAGTATTTTTACTTTTTTAGCAAATAAATTAAATTATTACCTAAAAATAATTTTAAAGGGCGATATGTGTAAGTAACACAAAATTAAAGACAGATAGAGACTTTGAGTCTATTACCAAAATTGTTTATTTACTAAAGCTTTATTAGACTAAATAATAATATACAGGGTGTTCCACTTAAAAAACCGATTGAATTTTTGACTATTGGGAAGCGATTTTTGAGCACCCTGTATGTCAAAATTAGCTTAAAATTATAAAAGGGTATCTTTTGACCCTCTACAATTAGATTTAACTCTTTTTTGGAGACAATGACCTTTTCATCGACTTGGGGAAATTTTTTCCTTTATCGATGTTTTTTCATATTTTTTTAAGAAAATTTAATTTTCTTAAAAACTAATAATTTTTATGTCTAATATTATACACATGTATAGGCAAACATAAAGGACTCCCAAATATGTAAAAATATTTGAGGTGTTCCATTTAAAAAATTGATCAAATTCTAGTAGGGCAAATTTGAGTACCCTGTATATAAACAAAATATTTTCTAAAAATAGACTTTTATCTCTTATTCATAAACCACTTTAATCAAAATCTCTAACTTTCATAGTTAAGGCGCTGTAGAAGCCCGCCGTACTAATGAAGCACCCTGTATCAAGTAAAAGTGGTGCTCAATTACTGTAGCCAGATATTATAGTAAAGGATACTGACGGTTTGTTGCTAAACGCAATTTGGACAGAAGTTTGCATATTTGAGACAAATACTGGTCCTACGGACCTAGGCTTTATAAAAGTGGTAGATTTAATGATTTAAATTTTTTTTATTTTATTAAAATTTAACCTGCTTCTTACCTTTCATAATTTTTAAGATGCCAATGTAATTTGTGTTACCTTTTACATTGGTTTAAGTTTTTTAGTTTTTCTGTTATTTTTTATAAAATAAGATGGTTTAGTTACACAATTTTATTATTATTATTTTTATAATAAGTTTTTTCTATCATCAATTTAGAATAAAATCCTCTTGGTAAATCATTTTTAATAAGCTTTTCTAACCATCTAAAGTGGTTTTAAAGTACATTTTTTTTGTATTTTTTTTTTTTAATTTAAACTGAACGAAAATCACTACCCAGCATTGATACTTGTTTGTCTTCAGAGTGCATTGTACTG
The DNA here is from genome assembly GCA_014170235.1 of Listronotus bonariensis. Lineage (NCBI taxonomy): Eukaryota > Metazoa > Arthropoda > Insecta > Coleoptera > Curculionidae > Listronotus > Listronotus bonariensis. The sequence goes on along the minus strand of JACEGR010002185.1, from coordinate 13,881 downwards.
CTTCTTCCCCTAAAAACCCAAACATACCACCGGGTTTTGGTTGCAGCTGCCGGCCCTTTTGTTATTAGTATGCAGGGTGAAAGGTAAAGGGTGCCTGACACGCGTTTTAATCCTCGCACCCCCGAACTATTCCATTTTAGTACACCCGGCTCGTGCCTTACCTGTCGAAGATATTAACAGTGTGTTTTCGCAATTGCCATTTTTTTGGGATGTACAAAAATTCGTTACTTTAAAATGATTATAGATTTGCTTGTAAACTCTAAAGTTAACCTAAAAATAATAATTATTAAAAAGAAAAATTACGCATTAGACAGTTTATAGCTTTATATTATAATACGATCTCACCCAGAATAACGGCAACCTAATAGGTGATATTTTACAGAAATAATGATTTTTAAAACTTTTATTTAAGGAATGCAATTCCCAGTTTTTTCTTTGCATGATGATACGTAGAGCAAGATGCAATTTTATTAAAAAAATATAAACATGTCACCAAGGCTTTCTTTGTGATCAAGAAAGTGTTAAACTTTACTGCAATCAATGCTTATAAAATATTTATATTAGATGTTTTGTTTTTTCTACAGAGGGTTGCTTTTTGTGAGTACTAAAAATTTTAAAATTTTAAATTATTTTTATAGAAAATCTATGTTTCTGTATGTTTTATACAAAAACTGAATCCATTTGCAAGGTTTAAATTTTAAGCCAAACTTACAAGTAAAAACCGCACTTTGTTATCTTCCGTTGTTTCTTTTTTTTTCTTTGTTTTATTTAATCCGTCATAACTCTTTTATTTCCCTGAAAACATTTTTTCAGCAACTTTTTATGCAGTTATAGATATGGTTTTAAAAGGTGGCGCATTTTTTGTATTTATTTATTTTTTAATAATTAATCTGACACCTTGTATATTTTTTCAATTAGAAAAAACACCTTTATTTCTTTTAATTTGATTCTAAAATATATTTTTTTTATAGTTATTAGGTAGAAAGTGGACTATAAAAAGATAATTATTTTTTACTTTAAACAATCTTAATTTAACTTTTTTATTGGGTGCGATGGCTAAAAACTATGTATTTTAATAATTTAATAACGCAAATAAGGGCGGGTAATAATCCCAATTTAAAAATAAACCATTTCATTATGCTGATATTTTACTATAAGATCTTTGTGATTAGGTTTAAATAAAATTTTTTTTTTTTACGGATGTAGATAAGTAAAAGATAAAATAACCGCAAGCTTCTGGCCAAAGACTAAAATTTATTTCTAATAATCATGCAATTAATATATGAAGGGCCTATTGTAAAAACACGATAAGCCACAGCTACAAAAATCTGTTTTATTTTCTAAATTATTTAATTAATAACATGATAAGCGGCAATAAAAAGTTTTAAGTATTATCCTTGAAGTTAATTAACTCAAGTTTATTTTTGAATCTAATAACTTCGTATTTTGTGATTGTGGCTTATTGTGTTTTTACAATAAGCCCACCATATATTTTTATGTGCGTTTTAAAATAAATATGACGCTTAAAATCGTAGTACGTCAATAAATTTGCTAATTCTCATTGCTATAATTGTAAGTTGCAAAACTCCTTTTTAATGAAGTTGCCTGCTAGAAAGCAAAACCCTTGGCCTTTTAATTATGTCGGGACGACTTTCAATTTAGTTGACCGGTGACTTGAAAAGCATCCTGTGGTGATTGTATTCAGATATTTTATGAAGGTACATACATATGTACATACACACCAGTGGAACTCATGCATGACTGAGAATAAAAGGGAACACTTTTACATTTATAAAATATTTTATTTTACCAAAGGATTGTAAATAAGTTAATTTTGTATCCTATAAATTGGGTAATAACAAATATTTTAATTTTAATCTTAATCAAGTAAAAATAATAAATTCTAAGAATAAGCCCAATTACAAAATATTCATGGCTTACTATCACAGCCTTTATAAAACTACTATTTATTACATTAAAGTATTGTTTTGTCATTATGAAGGTTGTGCTTACTACTGATATAATATGAATTAATTGTTAACAAAAATAAGTGAAAATTAGCACTTTTTGTTTGGGTAGCCCCTACCATTATAACTAAAATTGGTTTTATAAACGTTCATAAAACATTCAAGTAGATTTTGGGTAACGTACGATAAACGTTCTCAAACGTTCGTAAATGTTCTTTAAACGTTTTTTTAAAAGTTTTGTGTCAGCAAAAACAACTTTTTAAAAACGTTTTTTGGACGTTTACTAAACGTTTTTTTATGCTACCTAAAAGGTTCTAGGAACAGGCTTTTAACGTTGTCATAGCATTACTAAAATTGGTAATTGTTTACAAACCAGACGCATCGCCAATTTTAGGGAAATTTGGTATAAGGGTTTTTTGGGGCGGTCACGCCTTGTTCTCAAGATATTTATCATCAGAGTCAGAAACTAACCTAAATTCACTATTTTCCCCCTTTTTTGCAAACAGTTCTTAATTTAAAGATAAATTGGTACTTATTATTTGATTTCTACCTCTGAAAACCCCATTTTTTTATTTATTTTACCCGTTTTTTCCATAAACTTGCTTTACTTTTACCTCGGCGCCCCCAAGGCTACTGCAATTGACAGTGAGGCTTTACAATTTTATGGAAACATGGGTAAAACAAATAAAAAAATGGGGTTTTAATAGGTGAAAATTAAATATTGAGTACCAATTTAAATCGAGAATTGTTTGCAAGTCTGATGATGAATATATCGAGAACGAAACGTGTCCAAAAAAAATGCTTTTAGACTAGTAATCAGTGCCCCAAAAAAACCCGTATACTAAGTATCTATCATTAAATTCGGCGATGCGTCCGGTTTGTAAACAATTATGTTTTAGGTGAATGTTTTTGAAATGTAAATAACAAACTACTTTTATTTCAGATTAAGCAGAAATAACCTTATTTATTTAATTATATTAAAAAACACACACATTTACCTTTCAATAAAACGCATTTTTGCAATTGCATTGCACACTTGCCACACCAACTAACACCGAAAATGATAAAATGTCATTTACTCATCACAGAAGATTTGAGGGTGCGTTCCTAGCCAAAAGAATTCCCTGGGTACGTTCCTAAATCATAATGTTCTTCGATTTTTTTCCAAAAAACAAAATTAGAGTTATGCGATGAAAAGGGTATACTTATCCTTTAAAGTACAATCAAAGAATTTTTAATGAGTAAAAATAATTATTTGAGACTTTTTTTTGGTTGGAATCTTGGTAAAAATTTTTTTGTCCAAGTTCTGAGATTTTATTATTTTTATTTACTTTTATTACATAGCTTGTTGGCTTAATTTTTTTTTAGGGTCCCTCATAGGTCGAGTTGGAATTGTTAACTAAGCCAAAATAACATTTAAGTTTTAATATAACTCTTGCACAAAATAATATGCAAAAAAAATCATACCACGGACAAATAAAAAAATAGCAAATATTACCTTATTATGTGTAATGCACATAAACTGTGTCAAAAATTGCAGGAATTAACTGTTTTTAGTACTGGTAGGATTAAATTTCTGATACTATATAGTTGCATCGGGATAAAGACTCCACGACACATTCTTTTAGATAAAGAATTATTAAAAGAAATAATTACATTAAAAAAATAACATGTATTTTTAATGTACTTGTTTCTATTAAGAATACTAAAACAGTGATTAACAAAGACCAAAATGGAACACACTGTACTTATTTAGTTTGCTATAAAAACATATACTTATACCCATTTATTTCTATTGTATACATATTATGTATCAAAAAGTCAAATAATGGTTTGAGCATCCAATAAGGCCAGGAATTTACTTCGTGACAACTTAATTTATATTAAGTTATTTCTACACCATTTGTTTTTTGAAGATATAATACGTTTAAATAGTTTATTAACATTCTTTTCTCTATATAGTAATAAAAATAGTATATACCTCACTATAATTAAATGCCGTGCAAACTTTATAGAAGTACCAATAGTTTAATTGTATTTTTTAGGATTCTTTTCTAAATAACAAAAAAAAACTTTGAATAGTTTTTAATATAAGTTATGTTATTAACTCTGTCATCAGTCTATAAATTTACCTTACTTATTTTTTTAGTTGTTTTATTTTTGCCGTTTATTGTTTATAATAAATCGTCTCTGAATATTTGAGAGAAAATAGTTATTAATCCTATTTTATAAAAATTAATTTTGTCTTTTTCATAGTTAACTCATCAGTCAACGTGTGTAAAATGAAAAATATCATTGAGGTACCAATAGTATTCTATTTTGAATTAAAACAAATTGCTATACCTACCAGCATGTTACATCGGAAATAAACATTTGAACAACCTTGCATAAGAATCAAAATACTAACATACCTACAGAGAGCTATTAATGATAACATTTTCTGATAAAAAAGTTCTTGAAGAGCCCCTATTATACCTGTATTACTACTATCTAATGGTGCTTATCGAACCTTGACATCAATTAGCTTAATTTGTTTTGATAATAATTTTAAATGTAATGCCCTTTGCCAAATGATACAAACTCTGGAATTTTTAACTTGTTAACGATTTTGTTTACTCAGGACAGCCAAGAGGGCGTTGAAGGCGGTACAAATTACCGGGGACCGGACTGTAAACGTAAGTTTTTGTGCTCTTCAAGTATTTTTAAGGGTAATTTCGAAAAGTAAAAAGATAATTTAAACAAAATTAGTTTCAAAGAAGTGAAGACCTTTATCTTCTACTCTTTAACTTTTTTGGGGTCACATTTCTTTTTTCTGGTTAATTAAGGGGGCTCGTAACTTTTACTTGTACCGGGGACCCGCACGGCTCTTGGCAGACCTTAGTTTACTTAAAATTAAAAGTAATAACCAAAATGATTAAATAAGAAAATAAAATAAATGTAAGAAAGTACTTAGAGTCAAAATTTATTTTTTAGGGATTATTGTATAACACATGTAAGGTCAATGGTATGTTAAAAATATGAAAAATTTTGGGTTGAAGAGCACCCAATAATTTAGATGAAAATATTTAATCTCATTAATTATTCTTAAGTTTCAAAATAATAATTTGATAAAAATTAGAGGTGACGTGTTTTCGGGTTTAGATATATAAGCAAAAATAAATAACAGGTACAGGTGTCCTATAAAAAAATTTAGAGTTCATATTATCATTGGTGCCGGCAGGATGACATCCAGACGAATGCAAAAATTTTAAAATGTTGAAACCAAGAAAGAAATTTTTAAGACCAAAAAAAACGTCCTTTTTTCGCCCTTTCGGGGTCATCCCACCCAGGCCCGACGACCGCCCCCTAGGTGGTGCACTGCAGCCTGAAGGCTTATTGTACCTTGACCTGACCCCTACTCCTTCCCATTCACACACCATTCATTCCATAACTTGGATGGTTGTTGCTCGGTCCGTTCGTTCACCCCGATCAGAACACCGCGTGTCGTTGCCCAAAACCGACAACGCCGGTCACCCATCAAGTTATGGGCGCGCACTTCCCTGCTTAACTCCGGAGATCGACGCTGCCGATACAACCGGAGCAGCCACAAGCGCGCCTAAAAAACGATCCTTACATTTAAACAAAAGTTTTCCGTGCCTTGCACATACAAAAGCCAGAGGGGGGGCGTAAAAAACTCTTTTATATGCCAAAGAAACGAAGAAAACTTAATGTTTACCCTACATAATGTACTTTTTCATACATTTTCTTACACTACCCAAAAACTAGGAAAGTGCAAGTGCACCCCCTTGTGCTCCCCCTTCCGGGCTCGTAAGTATTATTTTTGACAAGACCAGAAGTTAAATTAAGTATTTTCTTATAAGAACGAAATCACTAGCAAACTAGTTATCTTCTAGAATAAAAACCTCTTACTTTCAAATTTTAAAATCATATCTGGTATTATCAGTATAATTTTTAAAAACTGGCAAAAATAGTCAGATTAATAAAAATGTTTCCTAAACTTAAAATCTACAAGGTATTTCTAATATACAAACTTTTGGCTTTTGTTGACAAAGCGGACGCATCGCCGATTTTAATGAAATTTGTTTTAGGAGGTATTTTTGGGTTCGCTGATCACGAATATGAGAGAATTTTTAGTTGGACACGTTTCGTTGAGATATTTATCATGCAACTTAAAAATCAAGTTTTCCCTATTTTTACTATATTCCCCCTTTTTTGCAAACATTTCTGGATTTAAGGTTAAATTGGTACCTACCTTACATTTAATTCATAAAATTGTAAAACTTTACTTTCAGTTACAGTAGCTGTGGCGGCGCCATGGCTCCTGCTATTAAAATGAAACCAGACACGTCTTCTTTCAGTGATAAAGAGATGTTTTTGCTGATTTTTTAACCAAAAAAGAAAATACCACAAACAATAATAAATTCTACATAAGAAAAAGCTGCCTCAAATTTCCGGCTCACAAGCCCATTTAACAGAAAAAATATAAGCCACCTTATTCTGAACTCAACAGCTTACCCCACAAAAGCCAAAGAATCAGAATTGTTAAGCAAAAAGAGCACCTAATACGAAATGTTTTAAAATTACAAGCGTAAACATTACCCTCATAGATCATCAATGATTTTTACTTCTACCTTAAACAAAAAACAATAATTTAAAAATAAGAGCTAAAAAATGGAACTAAAAAAAAATTAAGCAAACAAAGTTTTCTAAGTCCATTAATTGTTATTATTTATCATTGTCATACATATAAGTTATATTTTTATAAAAAGTAAAATTATTTGGAATTTTGTTCAACATAGTATGGATTTTTGCCCCATACTATGGGACAACTTCAATTGATTATTTTTCTTCAAATTCCTATACTTATAAGTTTTTATTTACGCTAGAAGCAGATCTCAAATTAACGTTTACCGTAATCTTATCATTTTCGATCGCCGGTTTCTCAAAAACCAAGTAAGCTATACCCAATTTAGGTTTTATGTCAATTATCAATTAATTTCCCCAGTCTAAAATGCACAGGATCTCTAGCATTAAAGTTTCGTTTTTGAGCTTGGGGACTTCTAAAAATGCCTAATAGTAGGAGAGCCCACGATGCTAAATGGGGATTTACTTGAGAGTCAAAGAGGCCAATGGGTTTGCAAGCTTAGGTAGTGAAAACAAAAAAATGTTATATAATGTATACATTTTCATCGGTGGAGGAAGCGACTATAGATTTTTTTTTTATCTTTGGACAATCCACGAAGGCTGAAAGCCTAAATACTAACGTACCGTGGGTGTCTTAAGCAGGGTAAGAGAAAGTTTGTTAACACGGGACTTAAAAACTTGAAGATTTGGGGGAGAAGGAAAGACATCTGCTGGCAGTAGGTTCCACAGTCTAGAAACTCTAGGGATAAAAGAACGAACGAAATGTTAAGTTCGGGCTCCTGTCCAATTGAACCGTATAGGGATGCATACGCGCGGCACCACGAGTTTCTCTGTTGGTAGCTGCAAGAGGAGGGACTATACTGGATAATTCGTCGAAGCAGAAGCCGTAAAAGTATCTATAGAAGAGCGATGGGCAAGAGAAGGAAGTCTTTGAGTAAGTAAAGGATCATTAATAAGACGAACAGCCCTTCTTTGAATGAAATCAAGAATGCTGAGGGTTGTTGGGGATGCCATTCCCCAGACATGAGAACAATATTCCAAAGAGGGTCGAATTTGGGACACACACACACACACAATATTTAAAAAAATGTTGTAAGTATAATAATATAATATATATCCTTTAATTCTTTTCTTTAAAATTTAAAAAATCACCCTGCTCGAGTCTGTCAAAATGACTTTTTTATAGCCCTCTGTTTCGTTAACGTCATTCCTAAATAGTCAGATTAGTGGAATATATAGTAGGGGAGCCCACGATGGTAAATAGGCATTTACTCGAGCGTCATAGAGACGAAAAAAATGTTATATGATGTACACTTTTTTATCGGTGGGGAAAGTGGCTATAGATTTTTAAATATGTCAAAAAATACTATTATTATTTCGGCTTGTGGAAATCATTCGGGTCGTATCGGATTTTATATTTTTCGTTATCCCTCAATTATTTTCTTCAAAATAAAAAAATAACCACGCTCGAAAATGTTAATCAGGGTCATAATTCTTGAGCATAAGACAACGGACTCGATCACATCGCCAAAATGAACATTTACTTTCCGGGCTGTTTTTGTTACAATCGCGTGATGGGAGAAGTCGTTTGCGTTCAAAAATACCTATTTAAGCTTTTTCGAGAGAACTTCGCCCACTTTCTCATGAGAACGCTGTTCCCCAGTTTCAAGAATAAGGACCCTGACGTTTTTCTTTGTAGCCTTTTATTTCCATTATGTTAATCTCAAATTGTCAGATTAGTGGAATATACACTGTTTGGTATGTAATTAACTTACTCTATCCTAATCTGACGCGCTCGACAATTTCTGATGGATATATTTTTCTTTTTTATGATCGGCCCTGTATACAGGGCACATATTTGTTGGAGGTGTTTAACCGGGTACAAGGTATCCTCCGGTATATTAATCTGCCACGCTGTACTAAATCCCGAAATCCCCTCTTGGGCTTCCCTACCAATACGCTGTTTAGCATGTACTTAACTCTCCTATATCTTAATCTAACGCGCTCGACAATTTCTGATGGATATATTTTTGGTTTTTATGATCGGCCCTGTATACAGGGCTTATATTTGGTGAACACACAGAAAAAAAAATGTCTTGTTTTAAGCAAATACAAGGTTTTAAAAATATGCATTCTTTTTGAATAGTTGTGCTTTTAAACCAAGATTTATTTCTTGATTTAAAATAATAGTGGTTCTTAAACTGGGAGAAAAAAATACTTTAATTTATGTCTTTAATGTAAAAGAATTTTTTAAATTAAAATATCCTTAGTATTATTTTAAGAATATCAGAATCAAGAAATAAGAACCTAAAGATTTATGATTTAAGCTCTTTAATATCTTAAATATAAGTTTTAAGATTTTAAACAAAAGAAATATTAAATGTTTCTATCAAAATATTTTAAAATAATAGGTTCTTATTTTAAGAAGCTATACCAAAATCTTTAACCTTTATGTCAAAGAACCTATTTCTTTAATATAAGTATTCACTGAATTATGCTCAACGGTACGATTATATCCTACCGTCGAACAACGAAAGTTTTTTTATAAAATACACTTGTTATTCGTATTATTCAACTTGGACCCGGGACAGCCCGTTTGATAGGTCCTATGAGGTTCGGCAAAATGCATCATCGATGGAGAAAAGAGGTCTCGGTGAATGACATGATAAGCAGGAATTCCTCTCTTAACTATCAAAAAGAGAACTAGTTGTTTATTTAATATAATTATCTTAATTGAATTAAATTTTATTTTAGTCTGTGGTATTTAGTATCTTGTCTTAAAGAAAGAATCTTTCAGTGGGAATGCGCTCGATGTTTTTAACGGAATACATCGTTCTTTAATGTAGACCCATTGGGGTCACTAAATAAAATAAGGTTATTTTTATTACAAAAGCGCCTTTTTTGAATTTAGTACGCAAAGCTGAAAACATATTTTTTCTGTTTGAGATCCTATTTCTTTAACACATATGAAAGTCACAATTCTCTCAAATTAAATCTAAGGCTTTTGTTTTAAAATATCTTTTTTCAGTGTAGTAAATCCCGAAATCCCCTCTTGGGCTCCCCTACCATAAGGAATGTGTTGTTAAAATATGAGTTTTATTTTATTTTATTACAGTAAGTTATTATTAAAACAAAACAAAAACTCTGCAAACAAACGTTTAATAGGTTTTAGAAGTAAAGCAGAAAAAACATTTAATTACTTTTAACAACATTTTATTAAAGTAAGACGAATGTCATGTGCAGACGCAACGGGATGTTAAAATTTGAAACGTATTGTAAAAGACTCAACAATAACGTTGACAAAATAATAAGAGTTTTAAATCACAGATCCAAAATCCTTTTAAAATTTAATGAGCACATGGATTTGATTTTCAGGAAGTTTTATTTTAAATGATGTTGTATTATACAGCGTGTCCGGAAAGGTGAAGTCATAAATGATGAGGTGATAGGGTGAGCCGAAATAATATTAGTATTTTATTTAAAAAAGTTCTATCGCGCTTCGTTAGGGAGATATTGACCTTCAAAGTTAAATTAAAAAAGCCTATTTTAATAATAACTTTTGATTTGTTGCCAGACTATCAATGATATTTGGCAACTAAATGACGTCTTATTTATGCTTATTTCCACAGGTAAATGGCTCTCTAGTAAGTCGGGATTATATAGGGTAAGAGGATTTTTTTTTATTTAATGTATTCATTTAATAAATTTGACACTTGCATTGACCGTTTGATTTCTTTATCATTTTTGTACAAAAAAGTATACCTTATTTGAATCGATACCTTGGACCGTTTTTCATAAAATCGCATTTTAAATTCAGGCATACCAAGATTGTGTAGATATGTAATAAAAAAATTATTTTTTTTAAGAAAATTATTAAAGCATGTCACTGGTCTAGCTTTAAAAAAAAAAACATTTTAGTAACGATTAATTTCAGAACGAACAATAAAAGAAAATGTTAAATAATTTGGCACATTTTGAGATTTATTTAATAAATTTCACGAAAAATATAAAACGAAGATTCGTATTTAAAACTTAGACTAACCAAAAATTTAACTTTTGGCAAATTTTAAAATAAAATTTGTTTTTACCTAAAGTGTTTCTCTGAAAGCTAATACTAACTATAATACATTTGGTGTGGGTCTCATGTATCACTCTTTAATTTAAAATAAGAATGAAAATCCTTGTTGCCTGCCTGATCAAGTTTGAAGTGTGGTGTACATGTAAGAACTTAAAATACAAACAAACCAAACCAGACCCAATAAGGCTCTAAACAGTTATTTTAAAAAACCGGAAGTGATAGAGCATAAATCGACAAATTCGGAAAACTAACGGAAACCCATTAAAATCCGACGACCAGCCACGCAGGAAAATATATCACTCAATCTATTACATAAATAACAATTTTAACCGCCGCGATACAATTAAAAACATAAAAAATCCCGGAGGGCTTCTATCAAAACTCCCCCGATATTTAATTTATGGAGGGTGTAAATGGCCATCTGCCAGGGAATCCATCTAATAATTATTTACTCGCAAAACCGTTACGGATCGTGAGTAAATTCAACCGGTGGCAGACTGATTGGCCTTCTTTTAATTTGGTGGCTAATGCAGTGTAATCAATTGGGATTTTTTAACATGGTTTATTTAAATTAACAGGTTTCACGGTTTTGCACCGAAAAATACCGTGCTGGTAAACATTTTGATCCTTTTAGCTGACAGAGAGTTTTCAGTTTAATTTTTTACAGAAAATAGGTTTTGATGGCGATTTAAAATGTCTGAACACCCACACATTATGCAGTTAGGTATATGAAAAAACAAAAACATGGTCCCAGCAAACACTATTTGCCGGCAATGTACATTTTTCATATTGGCATTGATGGTAAAGCATTGGCAATTGGTGGCAATATTATGCCAACATCTTATACGCATTAAAAAGTCAACCCTAAATAAACACTTAGTTGCCAATAAATTTTACATGCAGGCGAATTGCCGGCATAACAATCCTGATTAAATAAAGCACGCGTTTTTGTTGCAGGCAAATAAATATTGGATTTTTGAAGGCAAACCTTCAACGCATATTCATACTTTTTAAACCATATTATTAACATTGGTATTTAACTAATATTAAAGCAATTTTTTTGATCTGTTTTATTTATAATGGCAGTTAAACAACATTATTTTATGTTTTTTAAATAATTTAAAGGAAATGGCCTTTTCATAACATTTTATTGTTAAAAATCATGCAAATAAAAATTAGGTCAAACAAATTTTTATTATGTATTTTGGAGCGAATAAAAATAAAATGATGGTAAAATTAGCTACGTTAATTTCGACCGAAGGTGACCGCTTTGTGCATTTGTTTTCTATGTGGTTTTCTAGCTTTTTAATTTCTTTTTTAAAGAAAATAGTTTTTAATAGACATAATTAAATGTATTCATTACCTAATAAGTGTGTGTTGTGTGATTAATTGGTGATGGCTAGTCGAGAAGGCAAGATATTCAAGTAGACTGTTAGGAGCTGTAAACATTTTGTTTAAAACTTTATTAAAAGTTTTAAAGACGTGGTAATAAAAAATATTATATATATTTAATAGTTTTTTGACATACCGATAGATGGCGTAATGGACAATAAACTACTACGTTTCTGCAATATCTTCGCTTTTTATCATCTAAACCGTACCCATTAGACAAAAATAATTCGAGAACGGTCTGCCGTAGGTGATCTCACTTAGCTTTGAAAAAAATATCTTCGGCTAGTGTAAAAATCTGCATCTCCAAGTTGGACAGTGTTCCGAGAGATGGTACTTTGCATTGCAAGGAAATTGCATGCAGTAAGGAAATTTTTCCTATTTTAATTTTCAAATAAAATATTGCATCATTTTAGCTTTAAAAAAAAGTATATGCGACAATTTTCGTCAATAAGGCGTCAGCTTGCTGCTTGGGAGTATCTGCATTTGCCCACTTTCATGTCTTTTTGTTATCTTTTTGCCAATAACTTATTAATGATGGATGCCATCATTTTAAACGCATTTTTTGCCAATAACTTATTAATGACGGATGTCATCACTTTATCTGCAACACGTGGCCTAATAACGGCCAATTGCCCACTTTCGCGTCTTTTTGATACCTTTTTGCCAATGCCTTGCCATTAAAGAGTGTTGGCAATGCCAGTAAATTAAATGTACAACGCCGGCAAAAAATGTTATATGGGGTCTATATTAAAAAAACTTTCAGGTGTAAAGAAATGCGTGTTGTCATTTAAGTTCTTAAAGCAGCACTATAAGATAATTTAAGTTCTGCAGCACTTTGGGTGCAAAAAAGTAGTATTATTTTAATACCACAGCGTGAGCCATTTAAAAAATATGTAATACCTATTACATTTTTGTAATATTCAGTTTTTTTCCATATACCAGCACAGTTTAGGACATCTTTATGGCTTTTTATTTACTTATAGAATATCTAAAAACTACACATTTACAATTTCCAAATTTACGCTACTTCCTGTTACAATGCAGATTAAGGTTATAAATAATACATGTTCAATATTAAAATTCACGTTACTTCCGGGTACAGTGAAAGTAATGAGATATGTTATTATATCCCAAATCAAATAACGTATGTCCTAAAAGTTTTGGCACAAAACTCATTGTCTTTAATTTTAATGTCGCACTTACATCTCTTTCGATATTTAAGACCATTTCTCCTCAATTCCAACGATATCGTACTCTTAGAAGATCTGTATTGCCTAGCCAGTCTCCTCGTTGACATGCCAATCTGGTTTTTTGCTCTTCTCACCAATCTCTCTGACCTCTGTGCGGTAACTGCACGTGGTCTTTCACTTTTGGGAGATTCCGACATGGTATTCCCTGCTCGCACTGCGCTATTGTTCTATAAATGGTTCTGCGTGAAATATTTTCATTTTGGAATAATCGACAGATTTCTGCTTTGGGTATCCGCCCAACTAACTTGTAGATACTTTTTCTTATTTCTAATTTATACGACATCTTAAAGCGAAAACTTCAAAATAAATAAATCTCAACTGACAGTAAATAAAGTAAATAAACTTTTGTTTTCAAAGGCAACTTGATATTATTTTGTTTTTGTTAAAATTAAAGACAATGAGTTTTGTGCCAAAACTTTTAGGACATACGTTATCTAATAAAACAATAAAATATTCCAAAAATTTAACAGCAATATAATATTTTTCGGGTGTGCTATTACTTTAAAAAAACATTGCATAAGTAGTAAACTCTATTTTTCTTAATTTTTAG
>JACEGR010002184.1:10000-137562 GCA_014170235.1 Listronotus bonariensis | reverse complement strand
TAAGGTGTTTAACTTGTTTTAAAACATTTTTTTAATAATATTTTAAGGATTTTAGCAGTAAAGGGCTTAAATTACTAACTTTGGGGTAGTTTTTAAATTTCCTGTAAAATTAAGTAAAAAAAAACACATTTTTTTAGATCCACGCAATCTTTTATGAGAGAAAAAAATCTTTAATAGTGCATATTCCTACACCAGACAATAAACGTATTTAAAAGTACACTTATTAAAAAATATTTCTTTTTACATATTTTTTTGTTATTAAATAAAAATACCATTTTAACCAACGAATAGTACGAAATTAAGGTACTTTTAAATTATTTTTTTAAGTTTTTGGGTGGTCCAGGAGTATGCAATTAAGAGTACATTATTGTTTTTTTCTAGAAAACTAAGTAAAGACGAACTTTTTCTTGTTAGAATTATTCGTTTTGATTTTTTTTTTTTTGAAAAAGTGTAACAACGGATTTCCAGTCCCCAAGCAGCAAGCTTATTGACGTCTCTCTTTAGTCATTTTTGATCACATTTGGTCAGCAAAGACGACAAAATGACGTTAAATTGACCTCCCTAAGTCACAGAGAAAAGACGTCCCGTTAATGACGTCAGAATGACGTCTTAAGATGACGAAAAATTGACGCAAATACTTTTTTTAAGGTAAAATAATACGTTATTTTATTTGAAAAAAATCCTTACTGCTTGCAATTTTCTTGCACTGCAAGGACGCATCTCTCGGGACGCTGGAGATACCGATTTTACACTAGCCGAAGATATTTCTTTCAAAGCTAATCGAGATCACCAACCGCAGACCAGTCTCGAACTATTTTGGTCTCATCGGTACGGTGTAGGGGATAAAAAGATGAAGATGTTGAATAAACGTAGTAGTTTATTGTCTATTGCGCCATCTATCGGTAGAATTTTTTCCTATTTTAATTTTGTAAAATTATTAGCCCTATTTTTCTGTCATATGATAATTCGGTTCGATTTTGACACGAATCATATAATGATACAAATTTTTTTGGCGGGTTTTCTAAACATGACGTCATTGGATTTTTATGAACTAGTATGACAAAAAAATGACGTCGAAAAGACGTCCCTTCAACGACGTCAAAAACACGTCAATAAAGTGACGGTTATATGGTGTCATAATTTTGGTCTGATGACGTCCTATGACCAAAAATAACCAAAAATAACTTTAAAATGACGTAATAATAATGTCAGCTTGCTGCTTGGGGCATATGTATATATGATTTTTTTCAAAGAATTAGCTTATAAATAAGTCCTAATTTTTTTACTGTAATTAAGAAACACCCACTATCTTTAAAAATAGTAGGTTTATTTCAATTGATTTTTTGATATTGTTTCGGTCTGTACTTATGTTAAAGATTGCAAGTATTATTACAAAGTAAAATTTTATTGGAAAATTAGTTATACTGTTTGTGGTATTTAGCAAGACCGGTTAGTTCTGGTTTATCAATTATCGTAATATTTGCTACATTTCCAATAGGATTCTATTAAAACCTAGTTAAACAATAAATAAGTAATACGGAGTAGTAAATAATAACTAATTCATATGCACAATAAAACTAACTGATTAGGTCTTAATTTTATAAAAATGAAAAATCAAAAACTTGGCTTATTTATTTGGGGAAATTTGAGAATTTAATAGTTATGTTTAGCTAATGGTTAAGCTTGGGATTTTGTTAAATGTTATGGTCGGTTTTCAGTTTTTCTTATATAAATGAAATTGTACACTATTTTATATAAATCAAAAGAAATTAAATGCTTACAAGTAAAAGTAAAGGTCCGACATAAAATTTAGAGCTAAAGATTGGAGGGTGACCATTTACTTCACTTTTGTTAATAATGATTTCCTTACAGTCAAGACGGTTTGCTTAAAATAAAAAGTTATTATCATGGGCGCCTGGAAGCGGGTGCAAAAAGTGTACTTGCACCCACCTGAGGCTTAAATATGTATGAAAAAGTAGGTTCTCTTGGGAGAAAAGGTATGGTTTTTTAGCTGTTCAGCATGTTTTGTACACCACTGGTTTTTCTGGAAGGAGCAAAAAGTACTTTCAAATACCTTTTGGTAGGTGATGATCTTTTTTAGTTGTTCTAGTCGTCTAAACTTATACAGGTTAGGAATGAAAAAGTAGGTTTAGAAAAGCGAAGACTTTTTGTTGCTCTTCAGTTTTTTTGCTCGTCCAAATTAATACAGGTTAAGAATGATTTTTAATTTTTTTTTATCTATTCTTTACAATGTTTTGCACCCCTCTGAAAGTCATCCTGCCGGCGTCCATAAAAGTGATATACGCTTTTCTGCAAATTGTAAATGATGACTTAAATGATAGCAAATAAGAATGTTTGCCTGATTCTGGATTATATTTATATTTAAAATTTTACTTCTTACTTTTTCTGCTTCATTGGTCAGTTTTCTAATTGTATCATTAGCCGCACAACAGCGAAAGTAAAAAAAAAAATCCACTTTTTTACATTTTATTACAGCACACCCTTTATTTATATCATTATCATATCATACCTTATAGCTAAAGTGGCCCGAATAAAAGCCATTTTTTGTTTCACCCCAAATAATTCTTAAATATTTCTTATTCGAAAATAATGATTCTCCTGTCGCTATTTTTAACGTGTTAAGTTATATGTAGTTGGGTGGTCCTTATTTAGGGTATGATTAATTTTCTCTTCACGATAGTTTCAAATATACCAAAAATTCGCGCCAAATTGCAGCTCTGAATTCTGAAATTAACCCTGCCCCTACTACAGCCAAAATAAATTAACATGGAAAAAGATTTGGCATTACTTTGAAATTTTATAAATTATCCACTAATTAACGAACCACATTGACACGTAATAATTCTTGTTGCCAATTAACCGCCTTATAAAAACGCACTCCTATACTTATTTGCTAACATAATTTGTTTAAATGTTATTCGATATCAAAATCATTAAATAGCAAAAAACATGAATATTGATGATTTTGACATAAATAACTTTTTAACCAATTCCAATTCATAAAAAACCTTATTTTGTGTCAATACGATCTGTTCATTATTCAAAACTTTTTCCATGTTTATTCCACTTAACACTTTGGTTATTGTAAATTAATTTTAAAATTAGGAACTGCAATTTGGCACGATTTGTTTTTGATATATTTGGCACCTAATCAGAACATTTGGAAATAATGAAATTAAAATTACTGTTAATATACTGATAATAAAGTCGAATTTTCCATTGCCATAACATATACACGGTCAGCCATTTCAAAAGGTTTATACGTAATTAGCAATAAAAGTACGCACAACAAAGCTGGACTAATGCGTCACCCTATCAGTGGCGTAGCGTGAGTTAAAGGGCGGAGGGGGGCGAACTATTATTGGGGCGGCCTAACTTTTCATGGAGCAGTATACCATTTTTTTTGCTGGCACCAAGACAAATACATTAAAATGAGTTATGTACAAATAAAAATGTGAATTATTTAAAAATCCTTTGATATCAATGTTATCATACTACGCTATAAATGAAAACAACATATTTCGATTAATTTTTTTTATAGTTTTTAATTAAAACCTTTTTTTAAATATAAATAAACAACTTTTAAAATATATTTGTGCAAAAACAAATATAAAATACGACTGCGAATTTATAAATATAAAAAAATCTTTTAAACATATTTCTACAAAAACAAATACAAAATAGGACTTAACTAAAACAAAACGCACTTTAAAAACTTACAAATATAAAAACTATTTTTAAAGTATATTTTTACAAAATCAAATGTAAAATAAGACTTAACTAAAACACGACACTTTAAAAGTTTTAAATTAAACAAATATTTTTAAAACAAAAAACGCCTGGTCTTGGGGCGGATGTAATTTCAACCAGAAGTAAACGGGTGCGGGTAATCTTGTACGCATTTTCGACCAAAAGGATGCAGGTATTATTTAAGAATATAAAAGATAACCTCGGTCAACAGGATTTCTGGGTTTGACTTATACATATTAAATTTTAGTTTCTCCTACGCCAAAACTAAGGAAAATATATTTTTATGAAAGTTTGCTCTTGTAGAAATTTAAGCAGTTTTCAATGATTTTGGCAAAAATCAATGATTTTTATAAAGGGTGTAATTTTAATGATAAAGGTGGGAATAGAATTCCTAAGTGTATTTATAAAGTGTTTATTAGTCCTATTCCCTAAAACTGTTGTATTTACCATGTCGGGCGCCATACCGTAGTACCGGAAGGTAGGTATAAGAGCTCTCATTAATAATTCTTCACTTACAGAAACTTCTCTCTCTTGCCCATCGTCGAGCTGTAAGGAATTTATTGCTTTTTATAGGTACTTCCATGGCTTCTGCTCTGAAGAATTTTCCAGTATAGTTCCTCCACTCACGGTTCCCAACAGAGAAACTCGTGGTGCCGCGCGTATGCATTCCTATACGGTCCAACTGGACAGGCCCCGAACTTCCCACTTTGTCCGTTCTTTTATCCTTAGAGTTTTTAGAATGTGGAACCTGCTGCCTGCGCGGGTCTTTCCTTCCCCCAAATCTTCAAGTATTTAAGTCCCGTGTCAACAAACTCCCTTTTACCTCGCTTAAGACACCCACGGTACGTTAGTATTTAGGCTTTGTGGTTTGTCCAAAGATAAAAAAGCCTACTTTTCCCATTTAACCATCTTTCTATCTATTATAGTTCTCAATATCTCAATATATTTCCTACCAATTTCGGACACACTGTATTTTATTTATATATTTATATTAGCTACTGTTGTCGAAGAAGTATGTATGATAAAATACTTATTTATATGCGTTTAAAAAAGATTAACGATTTGCTGTCGTGGTGCAGTTTTTATAACCCTATTCTAAATTTCAAGATTACCTTAATACTAAAAAAACTCTATGTATTGTTTGTCTCAAAATAAGTATGTTGTGTTACCTATTATTTAAAGTCTTTCTTCCAGCAAACAACAGGCGTCGCTCTTAGATAAGTCCATTTGGTCAATACACCACCTAATTGATATTCAAATTGAAAAATTATAATTAATTATAACAAGGAAAAAGCACAAATCTATATTATTATGCAAAAACTTTTTTCTCGAGAATGAAGAGAATACACTGGGTAATAATTTAGCTTGACCAAAAAGCATTAAAACCAAAAAAGGAAGCACATACTTGCAATTCAGAATGTTAAAAAGAGACGTATAATCGTACTATTGTCAATGCCCGCAGACAACCCTTGATACAATGATTGAATACGTTGTATCATCGGTGGGCGCAAAGTCTTATTGAAAAATATACGCACCCCCTAGAATTCATCCTGCCGGCGCCCATGTATGAAGTACTAACATTATTTTGTCTCACTCTATCACCCCTATCTTTTTTGACCTTACCTTTTCGGACATCCTGTAAATTATATTATAAATATTTAAAAATAACATATTTAAATTAAAAAACTCAAAATTTATAAATAGAACACGATGTAAAAATTGTGAGGTATTTTAAAAAATATGTTTTCAAAAACTGCGTTTTGACATAGTTTAATAAATATACATTTGGTTTTGATTTGGAGTTCCTTAAATACTGTAACTAAAATTTTTATTTATAAAACATAATAGGTCACCAATTTTAGATTTGTGGTGAATTTATAGGGTTCTTTTTATAATAAAACATATTAGAAAATTAAGAGTTTATATAAGTTAGGATATAAGTAATAATTTTATAATTTTAAACCTGAAATCTTCTTTAATCTCTTTAGAAGAAGGTGTTAAAATTCCATTAGCTCGTGCATCAAGAACTTGTACCTTGTTAATACGGCTGACTCTGCACATATTGGTCTTTTACCGTTGAAACGGTCAGAAGTATGAAAATGCTTTTAAACATATTCTATCATTAAGGCTGTCGAGTAAATCACGTAATGTCGTGATTTTTTAACCAGTAGATTTATTTTTTTGTAAGTTAGTTGTTTATTTTTAATTTATCACATTTGCCCGATATACAGGGTGTTCATTTAAAAACTTACCATTTAAGTACTGCAAAAAGAGACTTATTTAAGAAAATCGCCGAAACATGTCAAGATATTTATTAAGTGAAAAGTTTTTTACAAAAAATTAGACAGCACCCCTTCAACCCTTTAACCCCCAGGGCCTTAACCCAATATTCTTAAATGAGAAGGGGTCAAGTAATAAATCATATAAAAGCTCTTGACGAGTAATCTATAAACCTAGAATATAAAGTAAATATCTTTACCTGCTACAAAATGGTGGTACTTTTACGAAAATACCAATTAAAAACGACAATTTTTCAATGTCCCCTTGTTTCTCTTAGTTAAATCATTTTATTAAAATTCTAAGTACGCTATTTTTAGATTCTCCAATATCGAGCCCAGAAGACCTACAATGGTTTTTTCATACCTCCAGTAATAACTGAGATGACCCATAAAAATACCCAATTTTGCCCGACCATACAGGGCGGCCCAATTGTCAGGGAAAGTAGAATATTTCTGTTGTTTAATGAGATATGACAAATGTTTTTATAAAAAAGGGTGATGGTACAATATAACGGACTTTTAACTACAGCTTTTACATTTACCATTTTGATATAATTGCATTCTAGGCTTGCCAAAGAAACATTTCAGGTACGGATGAATTCAAAAATATAAACTTTTTTATTAAATTTTTAATTTTTAATTTTCACCATTTACGATTTATTTGCTGACATTATCTCATTTTTTTAGTACCAAATTTACTAATAGATGGCACCACCAAATAACAAACCGATTTTTCTTACCGTATTCTTAATTTCTAGAAATCCGGCAGGTCATTAATACAATTAATATTATCTCTTTCCTTCTTTACAGCCATATAATAGTAAAAGAAAGAGTGATGTTTTATTTTTTCTACCTGTTACATATACAGTTAGTTTTTTTATGTTTTCGTACTGTTAGTTCTAGTTCAGCCCCCGGATTCTTAACTTCTCGATAGGTAACGACTCGGTCGGTATCGAGTTCTCGATATTCCTTTCGAAACCTATCGGCCTTATTTTCTCATCTGTTTTTACGTAAATAATTAATAGGATGAGGACTTATTTAATAAGGATAGTGCCTAGTTATGGAATACGGGAGATATCGACTCGAAATCGAGTTTCAAATAAGATAAGAATCACCATTCGGTATCGACTCGATACGTTACGTCTCGAGACAGCAGTTAAGAATCTGCCTGCTGGTTAGACTACAGTAAAAGCACAGAGACGCATAATTTTCGCGTTTGATTTGAAGCGCTACAGATAATCATGCAAAACAGTCACATTGGGGGTCAGGTTAGTTTTGGTTTTTCAGGACTTTTTTAATTTCTTATTAAAGTAAAAAAAAATAACCAACTAGAACTAACCATAATCCCCCAATGTGACAGTTTTGCATGATTATCTGTAGCGCTTCAAATCAAACGCAAAAATTATGCGTCTCTGTGCTTTTTACTGTAGTCTGTTTTGGTTAGGTACTTTAATTTAGGCTAATTATTTGATATAATTTATTTAATATACTAATTAACTCTTATAAAACTTTTTTTGCTTTCTTTTACCCACCCAGCACCCCTGTTCGCTCTCCCATCCCGTAATTTTCTTAATTCAAATTTAGAGTAATTTATGAATCATCGGCATTTTTTTTTTTTTAGTCACTAAAATACAGTAAATTATCTATTTAAATTAAAAAAATCAAAAATTCGGAGGTCGGTATATTGCACCAGACCCTAAAAAAGTTGTAGGGTTTTTAAACATGTATCTCTTAAAAATATTTTGATATTGATACAGAGTGTCCAAAAACAAAAAATAGGTTACCTAGTTTTGTTAAATAGTAATCCTTATTTTTGTTTACAGAATCGGATTCAGCATAAAATTTTGCATATAGTTCGTTATTATAATTTGCCACTTGTGGCGTTGTTTCCACTCTATTTATAATTTACAAAAACTTTCGTAAAAACCTTACCCGAAAATTAGGTTAAAACAAAAATAAATAAGTTACTAATCTTACTTAACTAGGGGTTTTAACACACCAAAGACCACAAAATAAATTCCTGTAAGAAAATTCAGTGGATCCTATACAGGGTATTTCTTATAGCGTAGCCAATATCAAAATATTTAAAATGCTGAATTTCATTTTTTTTAAACGGATCATCCTGTATATTAGGTCATTTTTAAATTAACCACAAAATTTACAAAAATCCATGACAAGTATTCTTGATAAAAGCGGAACACCCAGTACATTTGTAAATATTCTTAAAGTTTTATCTTTTCCTTTAAAAAATGTAATATGAGCCATGGTTATTTGTAGAAATAACGCATTTATAGACCTCTAAAAACTTCACTGCATGGAAATTAAGAATATTATTTAACAATTAAAAGCTACATTTAACGTTACAAAAAATGCGACAACAAAGGTATAGGACAGTTTTATGCAGGTGGATAAATGCGTTCTTTCTGGAAATAACCATAGCTTATGTTACATTTTTTAAAGGGGAAAAATAAAATTTTAGGAATATTGACAAATATACAATATACACAAAATGAGAAATAAATTACGATTAAACATTTTAAATATTAGATATTGGCTATGCTATAAGAAATACCCCGTATAAGATATAGTGAATTTTCTTACAGTACTATTTATAACCAATTTATTGACGTTTTTACCTAATTTTCCGGTCACATGTTTTTTACGAAAGTTTCAGTAAATTATAAATAGCGTGGAAACATCGCCACGAGTGCCAAAGTAAAGAAATATACTATATGCAAAATTTTATGCTGAATCCGATTTTGTGAACAAAAGTGGGTGTTACAATTTAAAAAACTATCTTCTAAGCTATATTTATTTTTGGTACAATCTGTATACATTAAAATATTTTTAGGACATGCACGTTTAAAAACCCTACAACTTTTGTAAAAACTTTTTCTATCTCGTTAAGTAACAGAAATATTGAACTTTCCCAGACAATTGGGCCACCCTGTACATATGTAATGTAGTCTTGACGTGGGCCTTACAAATAATAATTTGGGGTTTGGCAAAAAGAAAACTTTTCTTTGAGTTCAAGTTCTATAACATAAATACTATAGAAATAAAGAAATAAACAAAATGAAAAAATCAAATAAAAAGGGTTGCATAACATTAAAGTGGAACTTTTATTTCTTTTGGAAGCTGTGAGAAAAAATGACCAATTATACTGACACCTTTTCATTTATCAATTTATTTTTCTGTTCATCGTTTTCATATACCATATCAGAAACCGAAACATTAAATGGCAAACTGAAACAGAAACTTCAATCTATAAATTCTGCTTTAAGCTACAGTGTCAGTGTCAAAGATTTAGGAAAAATATCGTTTTCTTATCATAACTTTAAAACTCTTTGGGATATTTTTATAAAATTTAACATGAACCTACTAGGCATCAACCGCTTTTTTAGTTGAATTTTCTTAATTATTTTTCCAGCAGTGGCGTCTGTACAGGATGTATACTGAAAAATTAAAAAAAAATGATACGCCATTGCTTTTTTAAAAACACAAATTATTTAATAAATTCCTGAAATTCCCATTTATTTTACAACAAATTTGGCCTTTGAAACTATCTTTATCGAATGGGCCGTTTTTGCGTAAAAAAATAAAAACCATTTTAACCCCCTGTAGCTTAAAAGTTAAAGGGTTTAGGACATATGTTTATATTAACTTTTCTTTCTTAAATAAGCTGTGGAATCATACCCTGTATTTTTAGCCAACAATTATATTACCCTCGGTATAATATAAATTATTTTAGTTTATAGTAAGCACGTCACCAGTGTTATGTTCATAAATCATTACAAAGTACACATTTCTTACATTTCTTTTACAGAGGTCGTTAATAAATGTATTATTTATTACACTGCTTTCTGTCTTACAGCGTTCAAAAATAGTTTAGGAATGTAACTCTGTATTACATTCTTTACCGTCCTCACGAGCTCGGTAACAATTTACCGATTTTGCGCATTTTATATTTGTCTCTTAAAAGAATAGGAAACAAACGAAATTTTTCTTATTTTTAGATTAAAAAGTTATAAAAACAAACAAAAATATTTTGCTAATGCTACTATGGTTGTCAGAACAAGTTTGTTCATTTTTAGGTTTTTTATTCAGGTACTAATTTTTCTCCAAACCACAAAATACCAACAAACGTTTTCAAATTCAAAATAAGAATATTTTTATACAACCACAAACATACAGGTTTTTGAAAAAATATTGCATTGTTTATAAATTGATTTTTGGCATAATAAAATTGTAATTTATATTAGATTTTAAATAAATATATAAACAAATATCTTTAATTATTTTTCGTTACATGCCAGGTTACAAGGGACATTTACGTTTCATTTCCTGAGTAGCGTTTAAAATTTGCTTTTACAATGTAATACATTTCAAATGTCATTTTGATTCCATTACAGAGTACAAGGATTACTTTAAATTTTATTTACGGACGCACTCCAGTATGATACGAATGATTTATTAATTTAGTTAAAGAAAAGCGAAATATTTGAATCATTTCGGAAGAAAATTACATAGATGAAAACGCCATCGCCAGGGGCAAGTCATGGGGATATCAATATTTTTGAACACAATTCATTGAATGTAGTAGTAGTCATTAGAAATTAATTTAAAAAATCTCTTTATCCAAATACAGGGTAACAAATACAAATGCATCATATAGTAACCTTTAGTTTATAAGAAGATAAACTTAAATCTTAACTTTTAATTAGGCAGTGCGCTGCAACGGCAACAACGCCTAAAACACTCTGGAGCGTGTTCATTTTAAAACTGACATGCTTCTACCATGTTAAAACAAAATTCAGCGTAACACGTTGAATACATTGGCCTAAATAAGGAGGGATGGTGGGTTAAGGGAATAGTAGCAAATAAGTAAAGTGAGCTGAGGTTACAATAATTTTAAAGCAATAAACAGATAAAAATCAGATGCTTGATACATGTTCCTCCGAGGAGAGTGAACTCACATGGAAGTCGGTTTGATGAGTCGCTGCGAGTGACGGCACAGCCGAAAATGAAATGAAAACAAATACGAACGACGTAAGATAATCCCTTTAGTTCCCACTGTCAAATGGAGAGACAAGTTTTCTGGCTCTTGGATTTGAGGGTCATGGGTTTGCACGTGGGCGGACCCAATCGTCTATTCACTCCGCACGTTTTTTGAGTTGCTGACCTTAAAGGACCTTGACCATGATCTGATGGGGTCAAACTTACTCCGGATTTGAATTCAGCGACCCCAAAATCATAGAGATACCATGGTCTGTCTTTCGAAGCAGCAATATTTTTTGTCGGGCTGTGTAAATCATGGTAAAGTGGGCGAACCAAAATATTGTAAGCTCAGCGAAAAAAAAATTGCATTACCAACAAAATATTTTAAAATACTACTAATTATTTTTTTATTGTCATCATTTGGCATTTACCATTTAGTTGTATTTTCCTACTTAAGCAAATAGTTTTCTGAATTGAACTTATATCCCATCTAATTTAATTTAAACCACAATAATCAATATGTTCCAGCTACGCCTAAAATTTTAATATAAAGCAAGCTTTTATGTTTTTCTGAACCTATTTAAGATATTTTCAAGTTTATTGATCTCGGTAAAATATTCTGCATTTCTTAGGATAAACTAAACTTGTGGTAATATACCGCTTTAAATTAATATTAAATAATCAGGTGGTTGAGAAAGTATTATTTAAAAAATGAAAAAAAAATATATTTGTCGTAATTAATATTTTGTAACAAAACCTATTTGCTTTATTTTTTTTCTAAGTAAAGTTAATTATAATGAAAACATAATATAATATAGAAGTGTAATTATAGGTGTGCATTTTTATAAAAACATATATTAGATTTTTAAATTAAAATACATAAAAATAATAATTTTACCTCCACCATGACGTAAACATAAGCAAATCTGACATGTAATGGGATGTTAATCTAGAAATCAAAACACAACGCCGTCTATCTGGGCTCCACGCAACCCATAGATAACCTACATATTTTTAATAGGTACGTAGTATATTAGGTGTTCCATAAAAAACTTTTTATTCCACCCTGTATTATATTATTTATAGTTTATTTGATTTCGGAGAGTTTAAATTTAAACAAAATAATATTTGTCTTTTCTCCAGAATAACGATATTTATTATAAACATTTTTCATTATTTATTATTAAATATTTTTATTCTAAAAAAAAGCCAAATAAAATATTGTTTAATAGGAACATTGACTAGACCCGTTATTAATGCTTAATACACATTAAAAAACCAACATGAGAAAAATTATTAAACCTCACTAAGAAGTTAAAAATAATAAAAAAGAAGTCGGTAATAACCAATGACATGACATAATGGACGGGCCTCGACGTATTACTGCTGTGAATTTATTTGCGGCTAACGAACGAGAGAGAGGTCCGAGAGAGAAATGGAGCTAATTACGGCAAGAAAGCCCGGCAAGTAATGGAATTTAAATGGGAATATGGGGTTTAAAGTATATTTTCAGAACATTGTGCTTATTTGTTAAACTTTTTAGACTTATAAACAGGTTAATGATTTTTTAGTACATTATATACATATTTTTAACTATATAATTCTTGTAAAGTTATTGCTACTATTTTTTGGTGTTTTTTTTATTAGATACCGCTTACTTCAATCTTTAATTAAAATATTTTTTAAGATATTAAAAAACATTCGTTTATCCTTTGTCTAATGTAGTTTTTATGAATTACACGTATATTTTGTGTTAAAGTAGCTACAAAAACAAAAAGAATTAAACAAAAGTATTTAGAGTTTTTGAAAACGTTTTTTTTCGTATATGCGGTTTTTTATTGAACTGAACATAACAAAAAAATATTATCTAAACAATGTGCCTTTTTGTGGTGCCTACCTGTGGTATTTCGTAGTGTTGCCTTTTTTCCACCTTGCAGTGCAATTTATAGCTGCACATGAGTGAATCATATTAAACAACAATTATAGTTAAAAATTTTGATCACAATTAACTTTAGAACACAAGAAATCACTTTTAAATTCAACCGCTTTCTAACGGTAAACAAATATAAATACACGTTTTTGCCGTACTTAGCTTCATTTCTCTCGCGCTGCTCTGGCGTCAAAAAGCGATCGCAAGGGCCGGTCCATTATGTTATGTCATTGGTAATAACATAATATGGTATTAAAGTATAAAAGGCATTTGTTTATTGAGTTATTAACATAAAGTAGTAGAGATAATATGTTATTAACCGACTTCCTGTTTTATATATATTTTTTTATTTTCCACTTTTTACTGAGTTTTATTAACGCTTTTGAAGTCAGTTTAAATTTTTAAAATGTATAATTTTTGCTTTTTAGTTTATTATTACTACTATTAAATCGGATAACCTACACTAAAAAACAACACTTGTAGTTTTTTAGTTCGAGAAAAGGGTTAATTTTACCCTAAGGTTGTCGATTCTAAATGCTCCTCTGGTTTCTTCTTTTTTCTTCTAATTTAAGCATGTACCTATCTAGAGGTATCTCTAGCGATCCTGACATGGTTTTTTTACAGGACCACCGCGGAAGTGCACTATTTCAAATAAAAAATAATTTTTAAAATCGGTCTACAAACGCCGGTGTAATCGCGTAATATACACAAAAATATACAGGCGAATTTAGAACCTCCTCCTTTTTAAAATCCGTAAAAAGTTGCTTCTAAATATCACGAATTGGCATAAACCAGATTTTGATAGCTTTAAGGTTATAGAAATATAATAATTACCTTATTTCCGTTTATTAAGAAATAGGTCGCGCTTACATATACCTAAAAAGCACTCTTGTGAAATAAAAAAAAATAATTTCGCTACTTTGCTTTGTGATATTGACAATGATATACATCATTAAAAAGATCTTTAAAAGAACAGTCTTTTAAGCAAAAGAGTAACCTATTTTAGTACAAATTATACAAGGGTACACTAACCAAAACTGAAGGGAAAAAGGAGGAAGGTGCTGAAAAAAAAGCACAGATTTTTGAGGCTAAAATATTACGATCTAACCCAACATGTATTAGTCAGGGTGTCAAACATTTATTTTGGTTTTAGTTTTTTTTAAATAATTTTGTCGATAATGGGTGTATTGTCATAATATTTGGCTAAAAATGGTTTTGAAAAATGAGAAATACGAATCTGCTCTTAATTTTATTGTAAACTCTAGAGGGCGCTACCTGCGGTATCTTGCCAAATTAGAAACGAAATAATTTTTTTAAGCCACTCTGTATGTAACTTTTGGATAAAATTCTTGTTCTTCGACATATTTTACATAAAAAGGTATACGTGGTAAAAGTTGATTTAAGCAATTGTTTTTAAAATATCCGTATTTGAAAAATTCACGTCCTGTTTGGCCAGGTCTAAGCTATACAGAGTGTTTCAGAATAAGATGCTAATCTTTAAAAGTATGAATCCTTGAGTGATTTTATAATAAGAAAAGTTTAAATAAACATTTGTCCTAAATGTCCTAACTTCTGAGATACAGAGTAGTAAAGAAGCATATTTTTTAAATAATTTTACCACCCTGTATCTCAAAAGTTAAGTTATTTAACACATAAGCTTATTTATACTTTTCTTCTTAAAATAACCTAAGGATCCATACTTATTTTTTTTTCTAGGGTGGCACATTTTTGACTTATTTATTTATTTTTTAAAGTTTTAAATGGAACGCCCTGTATATTTTTTACTATTAAAATGGTTCAAAAATTACCGTTTCAAAAATGTGCTACACTTTTTATTTCTTTTTAGCCGTTTCGGAGATATTGCATATTTTGCCATTTATGACTGATAATTGGTTACATAGTAAGCCATGAAAAAAGTAATTATGATTCACTTTAAACAATCTGGTTAAAACTTTTGTTTTTAATTGACTGCAGGAAACCCATTTTTTTTTAATAATAGCAAATAGGGTACAAAATAATCCTATTTTTGGTATTTTAAATTATTTTGTTAATATATTGCCCTAGGAACTTTTCAATCAGGATTTATAAAAACGTTATTATTTATTGTAAAAAAACCATTATTTTTTATATTTTAGTAAATTAAAGATAACCATGGAAACAAATGCCAGCTTTTAGCTAAAAGGGTTTAATTTAGCTTGTGTTTGTTTTTCATGGCCATCTTTTACTTACCTGTATACAGAAAAACAATGATTGTTTTTACATAAAATATTATGTACTAAGAAATCCTGATGAAAATGTTTTTAGGGCAAAATATTAACAAAATAATTTAAAATACTTATTAAATAATATAATATTAAATAAATTATTTTTAACCTTATATGCGTTAGTAAATTATTAATAAAAATGGTTTTCTCTCATTGCAGTCCATGAAAAACAAAAGTTATAACAAGATTATTTAAAGTAAAACATAATTACTTTTTTCATGGCCTACTATCTAACCAATATTAGTCACAAATAACAAAATATGCAATATCTCAGACACGGCTACAAAGAAATATACAGTGTGACAAAATTTTAAAAAGGTATTTTTTTAGCCATTTTAATAATGAAAAAATATACAGGGTGATCCTTCTAAAATTTCCACAAATAAATAAAAACTAAAATTATATCTGCATAAAAAGTTGCTGTAGAAATGTTTTTACCCAAAAAAAATATTTTAAAATAAAAAAGTTATAAGGGATTAAAGAAAACGCAAGAAATTAGAGAAACACGCTCTAGCGAGTAAACGATGCAAGATAGCGAATTGCGGTTTTCACTAGTAAATTTGGCTTGAAATTGGAGCCTCGCAAATGGGAGTCAGTTTTTTTGTAAAACATACAGAAACATCAGTTTCCTATCAAAAGCGTCAAATTTGGCCCACCCTGTACATTGTTTTTGTAAATCCACGTTTGTCTGAGCATTAAAACCTAAGTAGTAGTTTAGGTTGGTTAGAACTAAGTAGTAGTTTTGGTTGGTTAAAAATCTATATCCATTGGTATATAAAAATCAAAAAACAAGGGTTGTCAGTCACCACTATCTGGGACTAACTAAAAATCATTTCAAACAATAATTGGAAATTACTTTTCGATAACTTGTAAGGACTTACAAACAATAAAAAAAGTCTATCTCATCATCAGTTAAAACAAAATAAATCGAATTATACCTATTTAAAAATAATTTCTCCGAACATTTATCATTTGTATCGATCTTAATAATTTAAGGAACGCGAGTTTGGTGAGTTGTACTTGTTACGTTACGGTTATAGATTATAGGTAGGTGTGAAACTCCAACCTTCTGTCCATGACAAGGCTGTTTTTGCCGTACGCTATCTATTAAATTTATTCTGGGACTCGACAGCTGCCCCATCGCAGTCACTGACAAGTCTTCACTTTAATCGTTACCTACCGAAAATTTATGGATACGTATATTTAAGCTTAAAAAACTATGTTAAATTTACTTCGAAAGGCAGTGTCAGTTGGTGCGTTTCCCATAAAAGCTATTAAATAATCCTGGAATTACATTTACATCATTACCTTCTTTTTACCTTTATTTATTATATTTTAATAAATAGTTTCATATCCAATATTTCACATACCGGGTGATGCATCGCCGGGCGGTACATAGGAAATCCCATGTAATTTTTAATGGGGTCAATTATTGGCTCCCCCAATTATTTTAGATAAAAATTCTATTGAAGTTTATTGAAGAGCATGCAAATCTACGTCCATGGTTAGATTTTTCTGTTAACCCGTTTGCTAGTTAGATGCTAATATTTTTTAAAAATTGTTAGCTGCTCAGTATCCGAATAGACTGATACCCGGAAAATCAACAGTCGATAGGACTATAAAAAAATTTGAGACCAAAGGCACAGTGATAAATAACTGCAGATGTGAAGCTAGGGAGTATCAAAGAGAAGAACATGTAAGAGATGATAGAGAAATTTTATTGCACGTGGAAGAAAATGAAGGAAAGGTGAGTACAAGAAAATTCAGGATATCATAGGAAAAGATGAATCAACAGTGCTCCGGATTTTGAAAAGGCATAAATACATTTCATACAAATATGAAAGACATCAAGAGCTAAGGGATGGGGATGAAATACGACGGCAGGAATTTTGTTTTGACCTGATGGAAAGGGCGAACATGAACAGGGAATTTTTAAGAAATATTTGTTTTACTGATGAGTGCACATTTACGTTAAACAATGAACCCAATCATCAAAATTACCGATACTGGAGCAAAGAAAACCAACACAGATTTGTCGAAACGAGGACGCAATATCCACAGAAAGTAAATGTTTGGGCGGGGATTTTCGGACAACATATTATTGGACCATTTTTTCTTAATCAAAATTTAAATGCAGAATTTCATTTGGAACTACTCAAGAATTAATTTTACCCGTTTTAAATGATGTATCCAGGGAAAATCAGGAAATTTGGTACCAAATGGATGGCTGCCCGGCACATAATACCCTGGCTGTTCGGGAATATTTACACAATGCTTTTAATGGAAAGGTTATTGGCCTACATCACACCATAAATTGGCCAGCCTCCTGATATTTCGCCAAATGACTCCTTCCTCTAGGGCCATTTAAAAAGCATGATATACAAGGATAAAAATAATTCTAATCTAAATGAGTTAAAAAATGCTATTTCTACAGAATGCAATAAAATTTCAATTTACCAGTTAGCCAATGTAAGAAGACAATTTTATGAACGTCTGGGTTATTGTCTAGCAGTCAATGAAGGAATATTTGAAAATTTTCTTAAATCTTAAGTTTATTTCCAACATTTTAATTATTGTAATAATATTAATAATTTATTGAAGCATGTAAATATTATAAATGTCATAAGTTCTTGAAATGTGTTACTCTAGTTTAGTTTAACTTAACTTAATTTGTTTGTATAAATACAGCTTTATTCTTTTCATTGTACGATTTTTTGATAATAATAAAGCACTAAATTTTAAAATGACAACGGCATGTCACGCTAACTGGTATATTTATTGTTGTTCATAAATATGAGGCGATAATAATGTAGCAATTTTTAAAAATATATTAGCGTCTAACTAGCAAACGAGTTAATCGAAAAATCTAAAGTTTTTACCATGTACGTAGATTTGCATGCTCTTCAATATACTTTTATAAAAATTTTCTCTAAAATAATTAGGGGAGCCAATAATTGACCCCATTAAAAATTACATGGGATTTTCTATGTCCCGCCCGGCGATGCATCACCCGGTATAACAAAATACATTAGTACAAACCATTTTCAAGGTGGGCCAATTCGGCGCTTTTTATAAAAACTCATATTTCTGTATATTTTACACAACTGATCTTCTTTTCCAAAGCCTGTATTTCAAGCTAAACTTACTAGTAAAAACCGCAATTCGCTATTTTGAGTCGTTTAATGTAAAGTGTGTTTTTTATTTTTTGCGGCTTGTCTAATCGCTTTTACCTTTTTCTTAATAAAGCTTTTTAAGCTGGAGAAATATTTGTATAAAAATATATCTATTTTTTTAATTGTAACAGCAACATACTGTGTATATTTGCAGTTTTGTAATGTTAAAGAAACTGCTTTCTTTAAAATGTATCGCACTTTGTCTTTCCGTTAAGCCGTTTTTGACCTATTAAAACTTTATTAAAACATATTTGGGGAACAACATCAACAGGATAAATTAATTTACCCTTAAAATAATAGACTTATTTTTTACTTTTCTTTGCGTTTATAAATTATAAATTTTTTGCGCTATTACAGTTTAGTTTTTAGGTGTACTTTCTGCCCATTAATATAATTTGCAATTTATGTCAATAACGGCTTCAAACATATATTTAAAAAGTCCATGTGTTGACCGTTCTAAAAAAAAAGTTACGGGTGTCTTATTTTAAATTTTAATAAATGTGGCAGAAAATGACTCATCATGAGTTATACTAAAAGAAATTTGTTTTGGACAGTTCCATCTCTATCCGTTTTCAAGTGTAAATTAATGTTCTTAGTTTATCATTAGTTTACACTTGAAAACGGACAATAGGACTACCCGAAACGTTGTGTAAATAGTTAAAATAAAGACAATGGAAGTCAACGGACAATTCTGTAAGTATTATTAAACAATATTTTTAAAGATAAGAAAAAATTATGAAGAAACAAAACGTTTGCGAAAAAAGGGCACTTAAATATTCGTCGATTTTCTCACTGTGCTGGACACTAAATGAATCCCAAGACAAATAAAATGTTCGTTCTTTTAGATCAAACTACCAAGTTTATCAGTAATCAAAAAAACTTACATCATTAACATTTATTTTTGCTTTGGCAGATGTTTCATGAAGGCACATTTAAACTGGCGTGAGAGGCTGCTACCCTGCTCTTTGCCGACCACTCGCTCGTCTTCCAGATTACATTTGTTATCAACTAAGACCATTGGAACATCATTATATGGAAAAGCAAAATGCATTAAAACCAAAGAAAAAAGTACATATGCGCGCCTGAGAAAGTTAAAAGAGAAACGTATATTTTCACAATGTCGACGGTCAACTAAAGGTCTGGCCACACATAACCTTTACCGAGACCTCACCAAGCCCCTATTCATAATGATAGAGGACAGTGGGGCAGATTAATTCGGAAAAGAATTCAAAAGCACTTTTCATGCCCTTAAAAATAAAAAATAATTTTTGTCAAGCTTGTCTATTGTTTATGTATGTATATTTCCTAGTTTAAATAAAACAAATTTTCCTTCCTTCTTATCTGTTTTTTTTAATCCAAACTTTGAGTGTAGTATAGGTAAAACTGTGTTACCTTATTTCTTAAGGTTTATTTTATGATCAGGTGTAATTTAAAGCGTAGTATTACAGGCTCATATTACTGCTTTTTTTTCGAATACCAAACTTTTTGCCTTAGGTTTTCGGAAACTTACTTCCTGAATATGCTTTCTAAATTGTGCCACCCAATCTATCCAAGACATTTATTTTTTGTCCGTAACCCTGATTATATTTCTACAATATTTTTCCATTGACTTTTTTTTAAGTTATAAGACAACGTTGATTTTTTTTTAATGGAGCATTTTGGCTTGAAACTAAAGCATTGCCAAAAGAATAAAGTGTTTAATTTGACACACCCTGCATGGCTGATGAACAGTTTTGTTATAAAACGTACGAAATGTATTTTTTTATAAAAAAGCGTCGAATTTGGTTCATTTTGTATAAGAACTAATTTTCTTCTTCAAGGCGTTAAACAGATTTTTATCTACAGGGTAGTTCAAATTCTTTCGCCCGCAATGTATGCCCAGGACCGGATTAACTCTTTGGGGAGCCCTAGGCTGGACTTGTTGGGGTGCCTTCCCACGGCGCACTACGCTTCACAAATATAATAAAATTTAAGAGCTCGAAAAAAATTTTGAAGACCCAAAAAAGGTGCTTCTCTGTGTGAAGCCTATTTTATCCCACAACGCCTTATTTAGAAATTAAATTGAAGACCAAAAAAGTTTTTACCTGTGTGTTGCCTATACACCTATACGCCTATTTTATCCCACGGCGCCCTCCTCACAAATACAATTGAAGACCAAAAAAGGGCCTTCGCTGCTTGGTGCCTGTTTTATCCCAGGGCACCCAAGGCTGTAGCCTAGGCAGCCTAGTGGGTAATATGGCACTATGTATGCTGCTCAGGTCCATGAGGAGGACCAATAAGCTTTAGTAGCTAGACAAGCTAAGCGTTTTTTTTAACCAGAAGCGTAGATTAAAAAAGAAATAATTGAAACCTAATGAAGAAAACGAAAAAGAATTTATTTTTACTAACAACACTTAAACAAGTATTGTACTCAGAGATGTAATATAAAGCAGGTAAAGTTTTTCCTTATTAAAAAACATCCGAGAAAAATCCGCAACTTGACGATTTTTTCCAATTAACTAAGGATATACCTAATTGTAAAAATGTGGCGACAAAACCATATCGCAATGTGTTTTTTTTAACATTTACAACAATTTAAAACACATGTGTGAACACCGTGCAGATAACCTTAAACTACACTTTTAAAGACCGCACTCCAAAATTACTCAGGTTGCAAGGATCTCAGGCCGGTTTTGCTACCAACCAAATAAAATTAAATACTAACCTACAGTTACTTAACGATTAACAAAATGTAAATGTGAAACACTCTTATACTAATACTTAACCAAAAGGTTTTGGTTTGCTCACTAATAAGTTAACTAGATTTGGTAAAAATGGGTCTCAAGAAATCATTTTATGTCGTCATACTATGTTAAACCCAATACAAAAATATTTTCCTGAAATACACTTTTATCTACCTCGTGTCAAGTTATAAATCTACACGAATCGGTAATTACTGAATTAGTAATTATTAACTGGGTTATACAGGCTGCTATAAATTTGAGGGGCACCATTAGGAACTCGGAGACGGTGAGTATATAGGGTTGGTTAAATTGGGGCAAAGTTCCGCACTTTTATATCTAACAATATTCCAGTTTAAAAATTTGTTGCCGTTTCGAGAATATCCGGAAAAACGAAATTTTTCGAAAAAATTTGTTTGAAGATATACTTTAAAACAAACGACACATTATTTTTAACACTCTTTTTATTCTATGAAATGATGTTATTAAATTTAAGATCCGACATTTCGTCTTTAAGCCGTCATGATCAACTTTGATTTTTAAAATAGGTGTAATATTTGATTTTTAACTTAATAGATTTATATTTTAATAATTCTTAATCTAACAGCATATTACACTTAACATTTATGCAACGTTTTAAATCAAAAAACCATTATTTACTATTTCGCTATTACAAATAACGATTTTATCCCTCATCTTCGAAAAAATTTTCGTTCGCAGGTTGCGCGATAAAGTTGAAAGGAACGTTTAATTAAATTAAATGCTTTATTTTAATACGTATAAGTAAATGTATGTACATTACAAAATTTTATTTTTGGTTGTTAGTTAGATTATGAATAAATAAATAAACATGATAATAATGATTAGTAATTATAAAAATAGCAATCATACTAACCTTCCTTGAAATAAAGATATTCACGATCGTGAAATAAAATCGTAATTTTTAATAGCAAAAAAGTGAAACATTATAATTGTAACGTGTGATACATTGTTAGATTTAGAAATAAAATACAAATTTTTTAAAGTTAATATCAAATATTCCGCCAATTCAAAAAAAGTTGATGATGAAGGCTCAAAGACGAAGTAACGGATTTTTATTTAATAACATTATATCATAGAACAGAAAAGTGGCAATAATATTGTGTCATTTGATCTTTTCAAATAAACTGTTTCGCAAAAATCCGATTGTTTTCGGAAAGGCAGAAAATTTTTAAAACAAAATATTGTTGAGCATAAAATGTGTAACTTTGCCCCAATATAATGGATGGTAATTAGTTGGGTACACGCCAAAAATGAAATTAAACAAACATATTTGACATTTAATTAATCAAAAAGATTTCAGAATGTTCTAAAAAAAATATATATATATATATATACATATCTTTAATTTGCCTCAATTTAACCAACCCTGTATTTCTGACCGTCTCCCAGATATTACTGGTGCCCCTCGAATTTGTAACAGCCTGTATAATGGGTTTGAGAAAACGTATGCATTTTATTAAATGAAACAATAAATATAATAATAAGCCTACTACTTTAGCAACTGCCGTGATAAATATATCTAATTAAATAATAAACGTATTCTTAAGATTTGGATGGCTACATTTCGGAAACTAATAAAGATATACCTATTAAGAGTTGTTACTTTTAAGTTCTTTTAAAAATATTTATAATAGCGATGCAATATAAATAATTTAAAAAAAGTACTTTTTTGTCAACCTATACAATTACGTATGTCTTAGATCAGATCCCGAACTGTGCGTCGCGACGCCCTGAGACGTCTCACTGTTCTTCCAGGGGCGTCGCGTGTTGATGTAACAAGGTGGAGTCGAGGTATTTTAAAAGAAAAATCGATAGAAATTAGATATTTTTGGCCAAATGTAAAAAGGAAAAATAAAAGAAAATTTAGTAATAGAAGTAGTTGTGTTTTTTCTGCTTTTTAACTTTTTTAGGATAAGAGAAAGAACTAATTAAAAATCTTTTTTAATTGTTGGAATTTGAGTTGGGCGTAAGGGAGTCGTAAGAGAATTGCAAGTGCTCAAAGGCGTCACACTACAAACAAGTTTGTGAATCTTGTCCTAGATGATAATAAAAATTGATTACTGCTTTATAAACTACGAAATTAACTTATGAAACTAATATTTTTTCTACGATTAAAACTAAGTTAAGGAGTTATGGATATCCGACGTACTTTTGCATGTCTCTTAATAATCAATTAAAAAAACCTTATTATCAAGGAATTCCCGCATCCGATCTCCCATCCCATACTTTTCTCCAATTTTTATACCTAATCGCTGACGAACGTCAGTGAAACCTCAGCCTATTAGTGTTGGCCTGAAGCTAAGTGACGCGCGCGATCCCTCTTATAATATTTCAAACAACAATCAGCCCCTTGGTAATGATTTAAAGTCTACCACCGATAATACTGCTAAATTTAATGCTGAAATAGCTAATTACAGGAGCTTCCGCAATTTAAATTGGTTGCCTAGCAACTCCTTTCTATAAATTTAATAGGCATTTTTGATGGGGAGAATTTATTTATATCATCTTTAATTGTTGAAGGTTTTTTGATGTATCAAATTTTAATGGATCAAAATATATAAAGGACGTTGTTTATTATTGTGTCCCCGAAAGTTCTTGGATCCTGAAAGTGGTTAAAAGTTCAAAAACGGTTTTATTTATTTTTTATTCTTAATAAAAGTATCTGCTTATAAATAAACTTAACTGGCCGTAGTTTATGAATCTAACATATGGGTTTTTTTAAAATTAAAATATATTGCATGTAGAAAAAGCAATATATTTCCAGACGATAGTGGACTAAGAGTCCAGCAAATAAGCTTTTTCAACGAATCGCACATACTATTTTTCTACGATCAAAATAATTCTTTAATTTTCGTGTTTGGTTGCATAAAATATTATTTTTTAATTTATGGTAGGGGATTTTGGGATTTACTATAGCGCGGCAGATTAATATACGGGAGGATACGCTTAAATGCCTCCACCAAATATGAGCACCGTATACAGGGCCGTTCGTAAAAAACAAAAATATGTCCATCAGACATTTTAGAGCGAGTAAGATGAAGATAGGGTAAGTAAATTAAATGCTAAGCACTAAATATTCCACTAATTTAATAATTTGAGAGTGACGTAAACAAAGTTTTTGAAGAAAAACATCATTTTGACATTTCCGAGCGGGTTTTTTTTTATTTTAAAGAAAATAATTTAAGGATACCGAAAACAATTTAATCCGAAATGATCCGAATAATTTCCATAAGCCGAAATAAAATAGTATTTTTTGACATATAAAAGTACACCCTGTATCTGATCCCATTTTTTATTACAAATTCAACGATGTATTAATTATATGTCATATTTTAATTTTTAGATAAAAGAAAAATTGCGTTTTTTCTATTTTTTAAAGTTATTTTTAAGTAGGTCTTGCAAACAAATGCTTGGACGTTAATACCTGTTACATCTGCAACATAATTTAATATCATTATAAAATAGTATTTGTCGTTATTATCCTGTTTGTCAAGTTGTTGTTTATACAGCAATTGTTCTTATTGTTACTGTTGTTTTTATACACAATACTCATTACTAGGCTCAACAAAATCCGCGTGTTAAAAAATATCGAAACATCAAAAACGTTTTGGGTTTAATATATGTGGTGTGTAATGTGTGGAATTTTAGGAACTAAAATACCAGGTCCATGTATTTACCATAATTCATTAACTGCAGAAATGATACCTTCATTTATTTTTGCAGCACAAAATGTAGCATGTTAGCATGTCAAACTTATCAGTCATGGCTATAATGGCCATCCTGCATATTCGACCGTAATAATACAATAAGATATTAACTCTTCACAAATAAACAATAATAGAGACAACAGTAACAATAAGAACAATTGCTTTAAAAACAACAACTCGACAAGGAGGGTAATAAGGACAAATATTATTTTATAATGATATTAAATTATGTTACAGATACGGTAACAGGTATTAACGTCCAAGCATTTGTTTGCAGAACTACTTAAAAATAACCTTAAAAAAATAGAAAAAATGCAATTTTTCTTTAAACTAAAAATTAAAATATGACATGTGATACATCGTTAAATTTGTAATAAAAAATGGGATCAGATACAGGGTGTACTTTTTTTCGAGCCATATAAAAAAATAAAGTTGATGATGGTTTCTTGAAAACGAAACATCGGGTATAAAATCTAAAAATACCATCATGTAGTAGCTAAAAAGTACCAATGAAAAAGTGTTATTAGTTGTTTTATATCTCTCAAATAAAGTCAGAAAAAAATAAAATCGATATAGTCAAATTTTGGTTTTTGCCAAATATCTCAGCAGGCCATGAAAATTTTTCAAGTTTTTAAACGGCATGTAAATAAGCTGTAAAAACACAACTTTTTCCCAATTTAACCTAAGCTGTATCTCCAATAGTTACTGAGATTCCCATGCTTAGGATCCTTATCTTGGACACACTGTATAATTTTTTTTCTTCTTATTATCTAAACTTTGCAGTCCAACAGGTCTCTATGACGCTCAAGTAAATTCCCATTTAGCATCGTGGGCACCCTTACTATTATAAAATGTAAACATTATAATTCTTATCCATGTCATCTTGGTATAATACGTTACTATAGTATCACATTGTCATATATTGTTGATTGACTTTGACAAATCCAGCAGTGAACATTTAAAGCAAACAATAGTTAGTCCCAGAGCTAGTGAACCCTTCAAGTAACGTTTGCAAAAATCTCGTTTCCAATGGGATTTATGCCAATTGTTTTTTTAAAATATTGTAGAAAATTAAGTTCTCTACAACTTTTGTCCCAAACATTTTTTTATACGTTAAATGGTTTCTGAGATAGAGGGCTGCGCGAGCGCAGTTTAAATATTATTTGAAATTAACTGGTAGTCCCGATCAAAGTCAGGTTTTTGTAATTCTGTTAAAAACTGGCCAACTCAGGTCTTACACATATTTGGATTCTATACAGAACTTGGCACTCATTTAGATCTTCATTCTTTTTGCGGCAAAGCTCACAACCAAGCATAATTTTAGTATTAAACTTGGCTTACCTTTTTAACATTTATGTTTTTGGTGGAATATCATTACTTTAAAAGAAAAAAAACATAAAACAATACAACTACCACTAATCATTTTATGTCTTTTATGCTTTGTGTATTTAGTATGTTTATTGGGGTGGCAACAAAACAAGAAACATATAGACCCAGAGCTAGTGAACGCTTTGAGTAACGTTAGACCTGTAAAGCTAAAAATTTGTATAGGCACCGTCCAGTGATATCACTCGACGGTGGTATAGGGATGAGTCATAGCATGCTAAGTATAAAAATCATCACCTGACAGGCATCAGCCGTGCACATCATCACCCTGTATATTTGTAAAAGTTTAAAAAAATAATAAAAACAAAAAACTTGGAGCTGTAAGGTTCAAATTTTTCTAGGATTTACTTTGACAGGCGTTTTCGATGAGCACAAGTACCTGCCAGGCGAACTGAAAGGTGTGGCCGATTTGGATGGCCATATTTCCAAAACTAAGAAAGTTAGATGTACCTAATGTAGTATTTTCTTAAAGCTCTTTTTAAGATCTTGTTAATGGTAATTTAATATACAGGGTGCCTCATTAAAAAAAAAACTTTTTTCCACCTTATTTATTATCACCACTATCACCGTTAAAAAGATCTTTAAGAAATCACCACATTAGATACATCTAACTTTATTAATTTTAGAAATATGGCCATCCAAATCAGCCACACCTTTAGTTCGCCTGGCAGGTACTTGTGCTCATTGAAAACGCCTGTTAATTTTTTTTCAAAGCTTACTATAAATAAACTAAATCCTAGAAAAATTTTAAACTTACGGCTCCAAGTTTTTTGTTTTTATTATTTTTTTAAACATTCAAATATATACAGGGTGATGATGTACACGGCGGATGCCAGGTGATGATTTTCGTACTTAGCATGCTATGACTCATTACTATACAAGTTGCCAGCCTTACAGGTCTAACGTTACTCAAAGGGTTCACTAGCTCTCTTACTAAGTGCAATAATGCATCTTGGAAATTTGTAGACTACTGTCCAACCGGGAAAGACGGTACATTACATACTGTGGTGAAAAGCGTTTCATTGCTGTGAAGGGAAAAGGGTGGATTACAGAGGCACGAGGTTTGTATACTACCTATTTTATTTAAAACCATTTTTTTCTAATTTCTATTTAATTTATTTCTTAATCAAAAATATGTCAACCCAACAAAATGTTTTTTAATTTGTCAAATAATTACTTCACCAGACATTTATCCCGCATAAAGGTATCAGAGAGATGACTAAAATATCAGACATGATGTAAAGTTGGCAAACTTTTGAATTTTTGCGACTGTTGCTAGGGTTACTTTTACTTTCGTTAAAAACAAAATAAATAGTAAAACCATATTTTCGGGAGTAATGTCCCTAGTGCATTTAATTTTCCTGGAAAAATTCGGAAAAACGAATTTCTGAGTAATTTGTTTTAACAAATAGCATGAGCAAGAGTCGTTTTACAAATCCGGGTGGAAGACGAGGATTTTTCCACTTTCGCGAATGCTATTTGTTAAAACAGATTAGGTATTTAGTAACGAGTATTTCAATTTTTCGACAGGAAAAATTAGATGCACGAGGGATATTTGCTAAGATTATTTCCTGAGTTAAATAAACATTTTATTTTAATACAACATATTTTTATCAAAATAATAAGAACAATAATTAATAGGAAACAATATAACTTGCAACTTGTCAAACTTGCATGAAAGTTTTTCGATTTTTTTTCCAGAAAAACTGCTAACAGCTAAGTTGACAGTTGTTAAGTAATTTTTCCACTTAAAATTTATATTTGACGTACCAATTCTTAATAGCGATTGGTCAAAATTATTAGTAAGGAAATAATCATATATTATATCACAAGACCTATAAATTAAATCGATTAAACAACCCAAAAATATTTTGAGCAAGATTTTTCTTGGAAAATAGTTAAATGGACAATAATTCAATAAAAACACGAGACCGCGCAGCGGTCGAGAGTTTTTATTCCAAAATTAAAAACTCGAAACCGCAAAGAGGTCAAGAGTTTTTTTAAAATCATTGTCTATAAGACTATTTGCCAAGAAATTCTTGCAAAAAATATTTTGGTCGTTTAATAGATTTAAATTTGTAGGTCAAGTGGTTTATGGCCAGATTATTTCCTGAAAACTTACATTTAAGCCAAAAACACAGAATTTTACTGATAATATTGTTTTACATTTTCTTTCAATTTTGACAACTAGTTTGAATGACAGAAATTTATTTGCGGTAAACAGCACATGTGGTTTATTCACTTATCTAAACAAAATTTATCTGAAAAATGGTGGTTTTTGATTGGTCTATTTTCTATTGAGGGAAATAATCGCCATAAAAGATTTCTAAATAATTTTAAACCACGATTTCGTTCTTTACGTCACTGATTATAAAGTTGCGAAAATGAATGCTTTTAAAATTATTTATTAAGTCGTTTACAGCAGAAGTTAATTTATTTTATTTTAAAAATTTAATTATCTTGTTATGGATGCTATACTGTTACATCAGCTTCTCCTATATAAAAAATCGTACAGATAGAGAATTGCTCAAATAATTTTCATTAAAAAAATATTTGGAAGAAAGAGCTTTAAAGAAAATATATTTCAAAATTACTATCTTTAAACACTATGAAAATATTGATATTAATTAATAATTGTTTTTAAAAAATCATTAGCCCCCCATATTGTAAAAATTTATTTGTTATTAAAGCATACTAACACTTGGTACTATTCATTACCTTTGTAATAATATTAATCATTTTAATATCCTTAAGCAGGTATACACTGTTTCCTTAAACCATTAGCTATTTTTTATTTCTTTTTCAATACATACCATATGCCTCCGTCATGGTTCAGGTAGAGCAGGTTATAATATTCTATGCAGTACCTTTACTGGCTTTTACGACAGACTTCGAGGAACCGCTCTTCGGGGGCTCAATTCGTCAAGGCAAATATCGACGGCCCTCAAAGTGTCAACTTGTCACCCATCACTTCGAACGTTTATGACTTCCAGGGACCGACGCCCATTCAACATTATTTTCAGGCATAAATAACCGTACTAGCACCTATGGTGGCACAGAAAAAACTGCATGGTTTCTAAAAAAGCGTATTTTGCATGTCATGTTTTAAATTATTATATCTAACTACTTTCCCATTGATTGATCGGTTTGTTCATTTATTTATTTAAATACATAAAAAATATGTATATTATTTACTACATAAAACGAGTAATAGACAATAATGTTTTTCTTTGTTATTGTTATTTTATTATACAGGGTGGCCGTCCATATTTTGATCAATTTTCATCGTGAATAACCTTAGAACAAGTAAAGCTACGAAGATGCGTTTTTTTTAGTTTTTATCTTATATTCGGCATTTTGTTATGATATTTTATTAGCACAATAACAAATTGGTCCATTTTCCATTATAGGGTAACTCTGATATTTTAAATGGCTTATCCTGTACATCTTTTTACAGACTGTCCACGGATGGGGTTTACAAGAGGACAAATGTACAACAAAATTATTTTTTTCAAAAAGTCATTATCCATAAAAATTTTGGCTTGTAAAAAATATGATTTACTAAGATTAAATGTTGATTCTGTATACAGGGTTCCCAAAGAGTTGAAAAACATGATTGTTCTCCAAAAGTAAAATAGATACCTTTCTTTTTCATTTTTAATCAAAATCATTTAGTAAACATATTAAGAATAGCATTTTAAAGGACTTTATTAATGTTACAGGGGTATCAAAAAGTTTCATAAAACAGATTTTTGGATGTATCAAAAACTAATTATTTTAAATTTTCCTAGTAAAAAACTTAAAAACCTTTATAATTTGCTTTTTAAATATCTGATTTGCATCAATTCCTACACTACACATTTTTTCAGTTGTAAACGAATATATGTAATTAAGGCGTTTTAGCCAAATTATAAATTTTAATAAAACTTCTTATTTTTATTTTTATCGCCTACAAACTTTATTTTAAATAAATTTTCTTTGTGACATTATGATTAAAAATTAAAAATAAAGATAGTTTACTCTTAGAAAACAATCATGTTTTTCAAGATTTTGCGA
Source organism: Listronotus bonariensis (assembly GCA_014170235.1). Lineage (NCBI taxonomy): Eukaryota > Metazoa > Arthropoda > Insecta > Coleoptera > Curculionidae > Listronotus > Listronotus bonariensis. The sequence goes on along the minus strand of JACEGR010002184.1, from coordinate 107,236 downwards.
ACCCTGTAAACAAAATTAACAATTTTTCTTCTTAAACTATATTTTTTTATAAAGTAAAATTATTTATAAAGAATAACTTTTTCTCGAAAAATAAAAGTTCTGGTCTATTTGTTTAAACCGAATACGTGGACAGTCTGTATATGTAGGTATTATTAAAATTCAAACTTTCTTCTTTTAAAAAATGTTACACAAGCTACGGATATTTTAAGTTTACGTGATTATTAATTGGACAAAAGATTGTTTATACGGCAATTGAGACTAAATTGTGACAAAGTAAATTTGCTACATACAAGATTGCAAGAAAAATAACGTTAACAAAGCTATAGGTTATTCACATTATTAACAAACATTAAAAAAACTATTATTTTGTGGATAAGGTATTGGTTTGTGAACGATTTTTATAACCTTGTATGTAGCAAATTTTTATTGTCAAATAATACTAAGGTTTCATTATATCAATCATTTTATAAAGTTATTTAACTTATTTAAATATTTTTAAATTCTGAATTGAACTGGCCAAGTTAAATCTAACATACTTTAAGATCTCACATTTTTAAATAACAACAATTGGTATAGGTATCCAACAAAACAAAGAAATAGAGTTTCATACTTGTTCAAAATGTTATTTTTTCCTATAAATAAATTTTTGGTTTTTGTACAGAACTTGGCAGTCATTTAGATCTTCATCCTTTTTGCGCCCACAGCCAAGCATAATTTAATTATTGGACTTAGCTCACCTTTTTCACATTTATGTTTTTGGTAAAATATGATAATTTTTGTAAGAAAAATTAGGCAGGTATGTAGATTTTTTTCCTGCGCTTTGTATATAGATTTACTTCTGTGTATATGGGGCGCCGCGCGCCGACGACGACGACCCCTTATTTTGAACGCTTTTTTATTTTCAGATTTTTTCTACGCTTAAACCGGGTCAAGACCAACCGCGCCACTTTGCGCCGCCTCTTCAAGCACCTCGCGAACTAACGCAGCGCAGCGTGAGAGCGGCGCAGAACAACGAAAATATTTAAGGAGAAACTTAAATCCCATTTATGATTCAACCGGCGCGCGTGCGAATCAATATGCAATATAATAAAAGGTTGAACTTGCTGCTGCTGTTATTGTAATTAACCATCACGTAAATAAAAAAGAAAACGACTTCATTGGGCAACGCCGCTGCTTAGAAGTAGGTCTGTTTATAGCGGAACACAGCTTTTAAAATATATGTTAATAGCTAATATAGCACAATTTGAAAATTTTTGCCAAATGTCAGCTGAATATTTTAAAATTATATTAAAGTTAATTGAGCCAGCAATAAGAAAACAAGATACAAATTATAGAGAATATATTCCCCCGAAAGAAAAATAAGCTACAACCTTAGGTTTTTGGCCACAGGAGATTTCTTTACCAGTTAATAATGTATCTCTTCATAATATCCAAAAATTGTTTTTAACCATGTTTATTAAAGTTTGTCAAGCTTTCAATAAAGCAATAAAACACATACAGTACAGGTAAGTACACTTTATTTAAATTTATTTACACACTGAAGTTTGATATTAAATTTTTCAATGTAATAAATGGCGGTGAAAAAGATTTATGAGAATTAACGTGTTCTACAGAAGATACAGGCTGAAGAGGACTTAGGGGAAAACACAAGAGGCAAAGTAGTACTAGATGAGTTTAAATTATCACAATTATTATACATTTTTAATGTTTTGACGGATAAATCTCTGTTATGCATTACGTGAATCCTATAATTCCATCTCAGCATCAAAAATTAGATTATTATTTTTATTCATCTGAATAGCCTTACGTTGTTCATTAAATTTTCGTAGCTAAATGCTCTCCATAAACTGAAGAATTATCGCGCAATACTGATGCACTTGAAATATTATCAAGAATTTCATATGCACGAGTTAGCCTTGGGACTTCTTTTGCCCTCTTTTTTGGATATAGAGTTTTAGGAGAAATATAATTCTTTGGTTTATTGAATTAACTGTTTTATTTCTTCCATAATCAGGCTCAATGTTCTCTTGTCTCGATTCTGCATTTTCCAGTTCAGTAATATCAACGGCAGATTTTATTGGATCTTCTTGTAAAATTTCTTTATCTGAAATCTGCAAAAAAAATGCTTTTAAAAAACTATCATCACTAAGAAATCTTTACTTGCAGATGCCGTTCAGTACAGACGGATGGTTGCTAAAGAATTCAAAGAACAATTAAATTATCCTCTTTGCTTTGCGGCCATGGATGGAAAACATGTTATGTTACAGGCCCCCATGAATAGTGGAAGCAAATATTACAACTTTAAATCATTATTTAGCATTCTTTTATTTACACTCGTGAACGCAAATTCAAATTTTCTTTTTACCGTTGTTAGTTCCCAGGGTCATATATAGGATGGAGAAATATTTATAAAACAGTTTATTATGGAGAAAAATAGAAGAAAAAAGTCTACATTTTCCGGAACAAAAAGTATTAACAGGAAAGAAGAAACTTGTACCGTATGTCATTCTAGGTGATGAGGCATTTATCCTTCACGAAAACGTAATGAAACCTTATTCTGGTATCCATGACAAGGAATCAAAAGAATGGATATTCAATTATCGACTGTCAAGAGCACGGCGTGTTGTAGAAAACGCATTTGAAATTCTTAGCTTTGTGTTTAGAGTGTTAAGAAAACCCATGCTTTTGAAACTCAACAAAACTAAAAATATAGTGTTTACAACTATTTATTTGAACACCTTTTTAAGAAACAGTAAACATTCAAAAAAAAAAGCTACGACTGATGCAACAGTAACTAAAGGAATGTGGCAAAGGAATAACATAAGCTAGACCTCAATGTACAATTTGAAGAAAGTACCTAGAAAAAGTTCATCAGATGCTCAAAAAATATGAGAAGAAATTGCTGAATATTTCGTGACACACGGACGTATACCTTGGCAGAACGATCGCGCCTAAATATAAAATTATAATTATAAATTAAAATATAAACAATGTTATTTTACATAATTAAGGCCTGTATTTTTAATAAATAATTAGTACCTAGTTATTAAAGTAGAAACTTAAAACACTTAATTAATCATAAATATTACACTCCTGGTCAAAAAAAACGACAAACAAAATTTAATCTTAAATAACTTTTTGGTTTTTTGACAGGTTGTATTGATTTTGGGTCCAGTTGTAGCTCTTTCCATCACGATTAATATTTAATATGGGGATTGCAAAAACTTTTATTGGCTTAGCTGTTATAGAGGGAGAGTCAAGTGTTTTTTTACCAGCATATCCATTTTAAAAGGAAATACAAATTTTTAATCAAAACAATGCAACAATTGAAATTATGATACTCGTAATATATGTACTAAGAACGTTATATAGTATGTCTAAAAAGTTGGAACTATATGGAAAACTTTTTATTACTCATTTAACGAAAAAAGTCCGTTTTTTTGTCTGAGTGTATTTCTACTTACACCTTGTGTGTTGACATTGTCTTTAGGTGTATCCTTTTCTTACAAAAATCGAAGAACTTGAATGTAAACCAATTGCTGATGTAAATTTCTTTACGTCCTAATAGTATAATAACATTTTAGTAAAAATTGACCTATAAAATAGTGATTATATTCTTACCTTTCCCCGAGCCCAAGGATTTTTTCATTTTAGATTTCTCTCTTCTAAACGAAGATAACAAAGAGTTAGTTTTAGCTTTTAGAGCAAAAATGTCGTATCCCCTTTCTAAAACAATTTGGGCTCAAAAATCATATTTTAATTCTTTATGTGTGAGTTATTGTCTTTTAAATCCCACAATTCACGTTTTTGTTTAAATTAAAACATTGTTCTATAACTGCGTGTGCCCACTCAATTTGGGTACTTATTTTGATATCTGTTTAATTATGAATTAAAAGTGCACACCATATTTAAATGAAACATCGTCTAAATCAAACGCGCACAAACAAGTGGTTTTCTTTAATGTACCGACGCGACGCTCAAAGGATCGGATTTGTTTTTGCACGAAGTAGCGCAATGTGGCGCGATTTGACGCGGTTAATCGTCTAAATACAAGGCGCCGCGATGCGCTGCGCTGCATTGCGCTATTTTGGGGGCGCCGAGAGGCGCGTTTGGTCTGGACCCGGCTTTACACACAATTACCGAGCCGGAATCTATATATCATCTTTCTAGGTCACCTGGAAGTGGGTTAGGTTTTTATCTACTTATATGTCAGTCAGTCAGACAGTGGAAAATTGACGACTATTGACTTTTGGACCTTAATCCTTTAGGCTAGCCTTATGAAATATCAGCCTCTAGTTGTCCTAATGGATATAAATAAACACAGGTAGTTTTTATGTGTTTACTTTAAAAAGTTTTGGGTTATAAGGATGTCAAAAGTGGCACCAAGTGGTTCGTGTCATATTACACTCGGCGCTGTAGACAGTTTCCTTTGCTTGAACTCGGCTTGACACGCTCCCGCGTTTCTAGGTAACTATTAAGTGTCAAGCCAGTTTATTAGCTTGAACTAGGTTTGACACGCTGCCACATGTCTATGTTACTATTAATTGACAATTAAAGGTACGCGTCCACTAACGGCGAACGGGCGGACGGCCGGACCGGTGCGGTGGAGTGTTGCCTGCCTTGTAAAAAAATCAGAGTGTGTCCATTACAGGCGCGTCGCATTAAAGCATCCGGCAGGGGATTTACATGTTAAAAAAATTTTCCGTCCGCCCGTCCGTCGCTAGTGTTTTTTGATTATAGGGATAAGAGGTTTGCGAATTAGGGTTTAGATATACCTACACCTTCTATGAACAACCAATTGACATAAATTTTGCTCTAGTAAATTAGTAACAAATATATAACAAGGCATTTTTATTAAACGGTTTTATTTACCTTGCCCAGTTTATTTGTCTGTTTGTGTCAAATTTAGTAATTGAAATTTAACCCCTCCTTACACACTCTTAATTTTAATGACAATACAATATATTACATACATTCTTTATGATTGTAAATCTAAGATGGCCGTCGATACAAAATGGCGGATTACATGTTCGTCACGACAACCTCAATATGAGTATCAAATAAAAGGGCTTGATTGGTAGATTAGAGCTCACTATGAAAAAATAAAATTCAAGATGGCCGCTGCCACAAAATGGTGGATTACATATTTTCTAACAAGGAAGGAAGTCGCCTTTAATTTTCTCATGGTCTTCCACTGTCCACAAAATGCAAGGTAGCACAGTAGACCACGCAGTTGTATATTTAGGCCCAAAATAGTTTGAGAAAGGACAAGCTTACGTAGCTCTGAGTCTAGTAAAGTCTTTGGAAGGATTGTGTATAGAAGAGTAAGATTGCAAAAAATTGTCAGGATATAAATCATAGTAATAGGAAGGCATTAAATAACTTAATAAAGAGAGAGGTATCAACTAACAACAAAACTAAAGACTTAAAAATAAATTACATATATAAAAAAATACGTTAAACGGTTTTATTAGCTAAAAAATCATTCCGTAACTCCTAGCTACCAGATCGCACCAATTATCAGTCTGGGATATTAATTTAACAAAAATCGTTGGGCACGTGAAATTTCTATCATAATATTTACTTTGGTTACGCTAAGCCTAACGACTTTATATTTGTCTTATCAATATCCTAGATTGATGAAAATATTGGTGCGACCTGGTAGCTAGGACTTAACGAATTATTTTTAAGCTTTTAGTACATAAACCATATCATTTTTATTGTAATAAAACTGTTTAACATAAATAACAAACTTATTTTATTAAAGGCGTTTCAGGGTGCCATCAAACCAAAACAAAGTGGTTATGGGTTTTTTTCTATGTGAAATAAGTTTGGACAAAACTAATATTTTATCAATATGGAGATATATATGTAGATGACATTTTTTCTATTTATCAATTTAGAAAACAACTCACAACTACCTTTTCTTGGCATCTAATAAAAAAGACTTTTAAGTCAAATCACCCAATAATGGTCTAAAAGGGAATTGTAAAAACTTTATTTGATAGAATAAAAATAATTTGTTGTAATCAAAATATAAACACTGAAAAATATGTTTTAAAAAATATTTTAATTCAAAATAATTATCCTCTTGATTTTATAAGTAATTGTTTTCTTGAATTTAAAAATCCAAATATAAGACAAAATCAAAATAGACCTATTATAGAGGGGTCCACATTTATTTCATTCTGAAAGCAATACCACCAAGTACACAAAAGTGATAAAGTAAACAAACCTCTTCGAAGGCACATAGTGCTGACAGAGCCTGATTTCCTATTTTTTAGATAAATAAATAAAAACACTGCTAAAACACGTGTCACGTACTAAAAAACATCCTCTTATTTCGCCACTGTCTTGCCATAAAACCGGTGGCACGTGGCGAGGAACTAGAAACTCGTCGGGTTGAATTTTTGCTGCAATAAATTATTGTTTACAAAGGTTTTATTTACTTTATCATTTTTTGTGTACTTTGCGGTATTACTTTTAGAATGAATTAAATGTGGACCCATCTATACAAGTATACATTCCCGGCCTACCAAATAAAACTCAGCGAATAGGAAATAATAACATATTCGTACAATCTTTAAAACACAAAACAGTATAAGATCCTAATTAACAAAAACAAAACCACACAACATAAATGAAAGTACAAAAATGTTATTTATAAAATACCTTATGAATGTGATAAATTTTATATAGGTTAAACTTGTAGACCATTAGCTAAACGCATAAAAGACACTACAGAACAAACACAGAATTTCACAAATCTGAAATTTGTTAACTCGCATTTAAAAACAATCACATGATAAACTTGAATGCCTTATGTATTTTAGCAAAGGAAACTTGTTTTAAAAACTCAAAATTAAACAAAGTGCGTACATATTATTAAATAAAAAAGATGCTGAAGTGTCTTCAGGAAAACTAAAAATCAACTAACTTATCACCTTTTTTGTTTCTTAAATAATATATACACCAAAAACTAGTTATGTATGTCACTATAACACTATAAGACAATAAAAACAAATTTGACATTTAAACTCAAACGACTTTTCAGAATCGCCTAAAAATAAAGCTAAAATTTTAAATTTTAAAACCCAAATAATGGTTAATTTTTAAAATTTTATTTTTTGTTTATTTTTATCTTGACAACAGGGGCAGACTTGCCACCAAAACGTGGCGTCGATTTTATAGTTATTTATTTTTAAATTTTTGGGTTTATTGGGGTTTTTGTTGATTTTGTTTTAGATCGTAATTGGCGTGTATCCAAATAAATACCATCAATTCAATATTTTTAATATTTAATCTGTGCATATAGACTTGTAGCTTAAGTAAGTTACACTTTTTTGTATTGTTAATTGTAAAAACTAAGAACATACACCTACTTTTAGTAGGTATCTAGAAATTAGTTTAAACAAATTTACAGCATGTAATTGTAAATCATTTTGAAATTATCTAAAATACAAAGTGATTTAGTAGACAAATTAATCAAAATTAAGGAGGTAGATTCAAATAACTTAAAATGACCTCCGCGAATCCATAATGATGCTAACAAATCACATAAAGTGTGATTTGTTAGCGTCAATAAGTGTTCGCGGAGGTCATTTTTAAATTTAAGACGTAATATTTTCTTAAGAAATTTATGGTAAAAGGAATTAAAATAAATCGTGGTCAGGAAATTGGGAAATCTAAAATTTTATAAGGTATATTTTTAATATTTTATTTAGATACGCATTTGTTTTGCCTAGGTATGGAAGATATTTACATATACAATTTTTTATTTCTACTACTACTACTTAACAGTTTTTTTTTAGACTTTAGCTTCTCTGTAAAGTTTTAAAGAGCCTTTAGGTTTTTTAGCGGCGATATACAGGGTGCCCAGTAACTCTACCGACAAACTTTAAGAGATGATTCTACAATAACAAATAAGAAAAAACTTTATATTAACATAACAACGTTTTTCTTGTATGCCAAAAAATGTATTCTGATGCATAGTCCTCTAACAGCCTTTTTACATTAGCGGAAGACGGAAATCAGGCGACGTCCGACACTATCGAACTGTATGGAGCCTTAAAGACCTTTCACACGCTGTGAACGCGGAAAGTCAGCTGTGCGTGTGAAAGGTCTCATAAGACTCCATACACTTCGATAGCGTCGGACGTCGGCCGAATTCCCGCATATCCAAATTTGTATAGAAGTTATTAAAAAAACAATTATTTTTAAAAATTTTAGGACCCTGTTGTTTTAAAACTAAGACGTCCATATAAAGTTTTTTTTTCTTTTTTATTGTAGAATCCACCGTTAAACATACACTGTGCCACTATCAGCTTTTAATATGTTACTAAACATTATATAGAGTATTTAGATACTAATATTTAAGCTACTTTTAACTGGCAAACTTATTTTAAATAAAACACCTTGCATGTTAAACAATTTTTATATATTTATATATAAAAAATAGGGTAAGTTTCTCTGGCAACAAAAATATTAGGTTAATATGATATTTAGGTTTATTAAAAATACATCCCAAAATCAAATTCTAATTTTACTATATGGGGAAACATGATTAATTATTTTTAATGAAACACTCTGTAAATAAAATAATGCATTTATTGACCTCCAAAACTTAACTTTAAGATACTAGAGGCATATAAGGCCTGGGGTGTTAATAAGGTCCACATTTAAAAACGACAAAATATATGGGTTCAGGCAAGTTCAGGTTAAAACGTTACCCACACATACATGCGTAAAACCAAAGACAATTGTAGTTTTACTATATAGACCCCCAGAACAATGCTAAATTTTTGGTCATCAGTCTGGACGCTGGCTTGGATGAATTTATGAAGCGCCAAATTATACGTACTGTTTATGTGTGTACTCGATGGATCCCGCTTTATAAATTCCACAAAGCGAGCATCCAAGCTGATGAACAATTTAGCACCCCAGGGTATCTATAGTGAAACTATAATTGTCTTTGGTAAAACCAATAAAGAAGTAAACGGAAGCTGCTACGCGTTGCCTTCTTTTAGTAGTGAAGAATTTGTGACAGGGTGTGGTATCATCATAAGGATTTATAATTATTGCCAAAAGAAAACTATTAGGTATTCGGATTTTATTATTATTTAGAAATATACCTTTGCGTTATTTTTTAAGGAGAAAAGTTATTTTGTTGTAAATTTTCCAAGGCCCACTGGAGTAGGACATAGCTTATAAAAGTCAATAAAAAAACCTTGTGTGTTTCTTGGGTAGCTACAGAACATACTAAGACCAGTGGCTTAAGAAAGTGTAGATCAAAGTAATATTTACCTATAAGGGTAGGGGAGCCCAAGAGGGAATTTAGAGATTTACTACAGAGCGGCAGATTAGTATACCGGAGGATACCTTGTACTCAGTTAAGTACCTCCATCAAATATGAGCCCCGTATACAGGGTCGATCATTAAAAACAAAAATATAACCATCAAAAATTGTCGAGTGCATCAGATTAAGAGAGGGTAAGTTAATTACATGCCAAAAAGTGTATATTCAACTAATCTGATAATTTGAGAGTGACGTAAAGGAAACAGGGGGCTACAAAAAAACGTCAGTTTAACATTTTCGAGCGTGACTATTTTTTAATTTTGAAGAAAATAATTCAGGAATAACTAGAAATATATAATCCGATACGACCAGATTTCACAAGCCGAAATAATAATAGTATTTTTTGACATATTTAAAAGTCTATAGCCACTTCCCCCACCGATGAAAAGGTATACATTATATAACATTTTTTCTTCATATCATTTAAGCTTTGCAACCCAGCAAATCCCCATTTAGCATTGTGGGAATCCCTACTATAAGTCTTACTTTTAAGAGCTATGTATTTCCGACTTGGAACTATGCTTTAATAAAAAATGAGCCCAGGAGAAAGGCAACTAATCATAACTAATAAACCAAATATTTATTTAATTAAGAAATATTTAAACCTTCTTTAATTTTTTTTTACAAAAAAATATATATTTTGGGGCCTTATTTCACTATGGTAGTTTAATAATGCCCATTAAAGGGTTTTAAGAATTTTTATTGTTGGTTTTATATTTGCTTTTGTATTTTTTTATATTTTATTTTTACAATAAATAAGCAATCTTTAATCTAAACAAAATTTTGCCTAATTTTTCTAAATCCTTCAAGGTTTTTTTTTACATAAAGTGTGTCTACGTAAGTTGGCATCATATGGAAAACTTTTTTATTAATAATTTTACGAAAAAAGTTATTTCTTACAAAAAGTGCTGGATGCAGCAACCATCAGATATCAAATTGTGTAAGTCATCTACAAGGTTTGGCCAAAAATGTAATTTTTGCTTAAGAGTAAAGTACCTGTATTATAATTATTATCAAAAACTGTTATTAAGAAACTATGTTTAAAATTAAAAATTACTTATAAATAATTTGTCTATTCACAAAAAAAAATCTGCAAAAATTGTAAACATTTAGGTTTGTACATTAGTTTAATACTTTTCATAATTATCAACTTTAAAAAACAATTTTAAATAGTCTTTTAACCTTCATTGCTATCAAAATAAGAACAACGCACAATGTACTTATGTATAAACTTAACCCATTTTTATTGATTATTGCATACAAGAAAACTAACAAAGATATTTTTTTATAAATAAACAAAATTGCATATTTAGAAGCAATTTTAAATTCCAAACATCTTTTCCTTATAACAATTATCGATATAAGTATAAATACAGGTACTTTACTCTTAAGCAAAAATTACATTTTTGACTAAACCTTGGTTTTGGACCAAGCAGAACTTTTATAAAGAATACCTTTTCCTTAGGTTCCTATAAATTATGACGCCAACTTACGTAGACACACTGTATACATAAACATTATTTAAACAACATAATTTAACAAAATAACGCTTTTATTGAAAAATTAAAAAAAAAACAAAAAACATAAGTTTAATTTTGCAAGCACCCTGTTTAATTCCTTATTTTAAATTTGCCCCGCAAAATGCGTTCCTATAAAAAAATATTTTTAAAATTATTATCGATTTTGTAACAGAGGCCGAGGCATTTGTGGTGCGCCATCCCGTATAAAGACATAAAACCAATAATTGTAAAAAAGTTTCGTGTATTGATAGTTCTAGTTCATAATAATATGTAAAATAATACAGTATTAATTATGCTATGAATAATATAATATATTTTCTTAACAATATTCTTTTAATTGCCGGCGATGATCGATCATCATTAAAAACTTAGCCTTTTTATGTTTGCTTTAAGGTGATTGAGGTATACGTCCCCTCTTATAATACATCAAATGACAATAATCCCCTTGACAATGATTTAAAATCTACCACTGATGATACCACCATATTAAATGTTCAAAACGCTAATTAGGGAAGCTTAGTAATGCATTGTAGCCCGGCAACTTCCGATTAGATAGCGTACTTACTTATAAAAAAACTTTTAGTCTAAAAGTTTCATCGGCTAAATTAAATTTATATTATATCTGTTGTAACTAAAAACACAAAGAGTATTTCATTTTGCATTAAAAAGTATTGTTCAAACTTTTTTTGTGAATCTATACACGCTAAACACTGGATATATTCCCACAATTAACAACTTCTCATTTAAAAGATCATATTTTAGCTATTTTGTATTCCGACTAACTTGGAAACAGTATTAAGGCCACAAGAAGGATTTTTAGGGGCTAACAGATGAACTAAAAAAATATAAAACATTTTTATAAAAAGTAACAAGACTTGGTCCCGTTACGAATTAAGGTCGGGCCTGTTCGGTTTTAAAACAAAAAACAACAATGTATTTGTAAGTTTTACTCACATATTATTCACAAGATGTAACAATAAAATTAGTTTTACACTTTTAAATACTTATTAAATCACTTTTTCTTGTATTGTGTGTTTACAACAACTGACCTTAACCACTGACGTTTAAGTTTTATACGAAATGAACTGAAATAAAAGGTGAAGCCCGTAAACTCAAAGCCTTGTTCGGGGAACATCGGCGCCATCCCATCCACGTATGATTTTATTTGCTGGGCATGTTTCAGACCGTTCGAGACACGGTCATGCTACGATGCGGATCTTGTGGGGCATTAGTGCGGTTATGTGTGGCCTTTTACCTATACTACACTTAAAGTTTAGAAAAAAGGGATTAGAGATAAGTAGGAAAATCTGTTTTATTTTAACAAAGAGATTACATAAAACAATAGATTTAGCATGACAAAATTGCCTTGTATATGTTTAAGGGCATGAAGAGTGCTTTTGAATTTTTCCAAATTCATTTGCCCCACTTTCCTCTATCACTGTGAACTCGGGCTTGGTGCGGTTATGTGTGGTTCGACCTTTAAACCTACGAACGCCGCGCCGTACGCCGTACGCATGACAATCAGTTTTCATTGAAAGTAATACGTCTCGTAAGAACTAACCAGCTTTGCTCCGGCGATTTTGTTACAGCAAAGACCACAGCCACAACAGCAGATGGAGGCACCGAGACCTGGGTGATTTGCTGTGCCTACTTCCCTGGCGAAGAGAGGACCTGTCCTCCACATCTCTTGGGGGACATAGTGGCCCACTGTAGGGAAGAGGATTGAAACTGGTGATAGGAGGTGACATGAACGCCCATCACACAATCTGGGAAGCACCAATGTTAATAACAGAGGTGAGTCTCTTTTAGAATTCATTTTAAGTGAAGGGTTAGATATAGCCAACATAGGCTCCGAACCAACTTTCGTTACATTAACTAGGCGTGAGGTCCTTGACCTCACAATCTGTAGCCACAATGTAAGCGATGAAATAACTAATTGGCATGTTTCCGAAGAGCCATCGTGCTCGGATCATCGCCACATAAGGTATGACATAAAAACCTCACAACTGACGGTAAGCAAATTCCGCAACCCCAGGAGGACAAATTGGGATGGCTTTGAAGCAACACTCAAGGAGTCGCTTGGGGGCGGAATAGCTAAAATAGTCACAGTGAGAGATCTTGATCTGGCAGTAGAACAAATAAGCGAGGCCATTCAGGCGGCTTACGAGGCAAACTGTCCAGAAACGGTAAGAACAACTAAAAAGAGAAAGACAGCATGGTGGAATAATCACCTCCAGGACCTTAGGGCCGAGGTGAGAGGCTATTTAACAAGGCCAAAGTCAACCATGATTGGAACTCGTACAAAGCGAAACTCACGCAGTACAACAAAGAGATTCGCAGGGCAAAAAGGAAGTCCTGGGAACAATTCTGCGAGGAGATTTCAGAAACTCCCGTGTGCGCTAGAGTGCACAGAATCATGGCAAAAGAGGGTTCTGATCAAGAACCCGGCATGGTAAAGAGGTCAGATGGCTCATACGTGAGCACAACGGAGGAGAGCCTGGAGCTGCTAATAAGCACACATTTCCCGGGCTCGTCAATAATCACCAACTCAACAAGGCTAACCCAACCCACTGATAGGCCAAAACGCCCGAAGAAAGTGGATTGGAAAAAAGCAGCTGAGGTGGTAAGCTACAATTCCATCAGATGGGCCTTGGGCGAATTCCAGCCGTTCAAATCGCCAGGCCTGGATGGAATCTTTCCAGTGTTGTTGCAAAAGGGCAGGACATCCCTAATGCCACACTTATGCACAATCTTCAGAGCATGTGTAGCTTGGGGCTACATACCCAAATTATGGCAGAAGGCAAGGGTGATCTACCTACCCAAGGTAGGCAAATCCCTAGAAAGGACGCCTAAGTCATACAGACCAATCAGTCTATCCTCATTCCTGCTGAAAGCATTGGAAAAAAATAGTGGATAGATACATCAGAGGAAGCACCCTTCATAGGAATCCTCTGAACAAGCGCCAATACGCATACCAACCAGGAATGTCTGTGGATCTAGCACTAGACGATCTAAACAGACTCCTGGCAAAGTCGATTGACGACAAAGAGGTGGCGTTGGCAACATTTTTGGATATAGAAGGCGCGTTCAACAACGTACCAACTTTCTCACTAATGAACGCGCTAAGGAAAAAGGAATCTCCGACACGATCTGCAACTGGATCGAAGCCAGCCTGAGAAACAGGGTCATAAGATCCACCTTAGGCACAGTAACAATGGAGGCTAAAGTGGGGAGGGGCTGTCCACAAGGAGGCGTTCTATCGCCATTATATTGGGCAGTCCTGGTAGATGAACTTCTCGACAAATTGACTGGTGAAAGGTACAACTGCCTGGGTTATGCTGATGACCTCGTCATTGTAGTCAATGGAGTCACCTAGAGCACATATCAGGCAGAATGCAGAACGCCGTAGACATCGTTGACAAATGGTGCAAACAGGAGGGACTCTCAGTCAACCCTCATAAAACAATAACAGTCCCTTTCACAAAAAGAAGAGCGCTTGAAGGACTAAGACCTTCCAGGCTCAACGGAGTGGAAATCCCCTTTTCAAAAGAGGTTAAATATCTAGGAGTCATCTTTGACCAAAAACTAACCTGGGGACCACACTTAAGCAAAGTCACTCAGAAGGCAAGAACTACCCTGGGTAGATGCCGAAGAATTTGCGGAAAGAATTGGGGACTCAGTCCGAAGATGAACCTATGGTTATACAAAATGGTCGTCAGACCAATGATAACCTACGGGTCAATTGCCTGGGGTGCAAAGACGCTACAAAAGACGGCAATAAGGCAATTACAAAGTATACAGAGACTCGCTTGTCTATGTATTACGGGGGCCATGAAATCAACCCCTACTGCAGCACTGGAAGTGCTGCTCAATCTACCGCCACTTCACATCTACATACAGGGGTGAAGTAGAAAGCGGTACAATACCGTCTCAAACAAGGCCAGAGTCCTATCATAAGACAGGAAAGGGCCATACAATGGAGATTCAAGGAGGACCAAGAAGTCAACTCAGTGTGTGAGATGCCTTCAGACAAAATGGTACCAAGCTACTGGCTAAACAAAGGTTTTCAAACTTTAATACCAGACAGAAAGGACTGGGTGGCAGGGCCTCCCATTAAAGCCGACCTAATCTGGTATACAGACGGCTCCAAAACAGACCAAGGAGTTGGAGCAGGTATATATGGGGACAAACCAAGGACGAAAATAAACTTGGGTCTCGGACAATACCCTACTGTGTTCCAGGCCGAAATTGTAGCCATAGAACAATGTGCTAGGGAAATCATCAGAAGGAGCTATGAGGATAAAACCATAGTAATCTATTCGGACAGCCAGGCAGCCATCAGGGCACTCAGTTCATGCAAAATCAGCTCCAAGCTGGTGCGGGACTGCGTAATTGCCCTGGAAGAGGTGGGTGCGTCCAACAAGCTAACCATTGCCTGGGTACCAGGACACGAAGGCCACGAAGGCAATGAAGAAGCTGATAAATTGGCAAAGGAGGGGCTGGCAGGACAATGGTAGGTCCCCAGCCCTACTGTGGTATTCCATCATGCCAGGTAAGGTCATCCATTAGATCATGGATTATGAGGGAATCACAGGACTGGTGGATGAGAACACCAGGACAGCGTCAGGCGAAAGTGTTCATCAAGGCTTACTCGCCAGAATTTACAAAAGACCTTCTGAATTATAACCGGAAGGCAGTAAGAATAATAGTGGGTCAACTGACAGGTCATTGCAGACTGAATAAACACCTGGAAACTATGGGCCTGGCAGAAGAAAACCTATGTAGGTTCTGCCAGGAGGAGGAAGAAACCGCAGAACACGTATGGTGCTACTGCGAAGCCCTTTGTCGTCTGCGGTTTGCAAGGCTGGGTGAAGAAAAACCTAAAGCGGCAAAATATACCAAGGGGCCAGTTTCAAGCTTGTGGAGTCTGATTAAACAGACCGGCTTGGATAGCGTGCTCTAACCTATGGACGGAGGACACACAATAAACCTGAGCAGGTTGCAGTGCTAGAGGATATGCAATCCACCTCCCAATCTAATCTAATCTAATCTAATCTAAGAACTAACCAGAACAAACGGGTACGCGCCGCGCCTCAATGTGAAAGGATACAGTACTTTCAATGGATCAAGCGTAGGGTGTATGGCGTTCGTACGTCTTATGTGTAACGGGAATTAATTAAAAAAAAAAGAAATAATTCTAACAAATAAACTATTAAAGATTTTAGAGTATCATAAAAGTACAAATTGACACTTTTTTCCATTATCATTTTTCGGAACCACCATGGGCTTCTTATTTTAAATAAAAGTGTCTACTTTTGTATTTGCATTCTCTATAAAATTCTCTTTTTAATGATATCGTCGGCTTGCTGCAAAAACTCATTAAGTCAAAAATATTAGTTTTTGGAAAAACTGAAAAATAAAAAAATATGGCCATTTTGAACAATTCTAAGTATATAAAAATTACGTCATTGTTTTAAGTCTCTGGATAAATAAAAACAATATTTTTTAGACAGCGATTTATTCATTTTGTCTAATATTTCTCTTATATTTTGTAATGTTCGTTTTTAAAGTAATGAACGAGAGAAAATTCGAGATTTTTTAAACATTTTTAATAGAATCCCCTATTTTATTTTATTTTTTAATTGTAAAGGGTGTCCTGATTTCGTTGCAATGGCAGGGTATCTTGGTTATTATTGGAGATAGAGGCTTGCGGTTTTTGCGAACTGTTACTAATTTTTTGACGTTCGTTCTGACATACAGGGAAAAATTCATTTTTTCCATTTTTGAACCCCCTTGTATTTCAGTTGTCTTGTAACTTACAACAAAAGTAAAAACTGATGTAAGTAGATATTTTTCATATAATCCAGTGTGTTGTAGTTAGATCTTTTTAAAATTTTATATTTTTGAGATATGCACCAACATATAATTTTTTTATGGAACACCCTGTATATTTTTATTCAATAAATTATAGCGAATAAGAGCTTCTCGAAAATGTATAATACTTAATAGTTGTCTTATATTTATAAACCGTAAATTGACCTTTTAATTTTAAAATTGAATTTCGCATAGTCGGCCATGATATAGACTTCATAGCAAAAAAATAAAGTAAGCCCGCAGTTTATAATTTATTTAAATTTTACAGCAGTATAAAAGTTCTAACTACTTTACCACGCCCAGCACCCCTATTTACCCATCAGTTCCTTAAGTTTGTTCACTAATTAATTAATTAAAAACTGAATATTTTTAATGTGCTTATACTCAAAACAGTGTCCAAAATCAGTATCTATTCATTCATAATTTTGGAAAAACATGCGACTTTAAACAAAACAATTGAAAACCATGTATGAAACTGATACCTTTAAAATATAAACTTCAGTATTAATTTTGGTTGTTTGGTTGGTTAGAGTACACACACGGTTTTCTACTATTTTGTTTTAAATCGAATATTTCTCATCCAGTAATGGACTTTGAATTTTCTTTCGTGTTTTGTGATTTTTAGAGGTGCTAAAAGGTGTTTTTTTTGTGTTTTTAAAGTGTTAGTGGGTTTGAGGACTATAAGATTTTGTGTTGTGTTTATACTTTTTTAGTTTGGACTGTTTATTGACATTTTTTTTAGTTCATAATTTGTTTTATTTGGGGTAAGTATTGGGACTTGTTTTTAGTGTTATTAAAACCCAAAATATACATATATTTTTTACATCTGTTTTTAGGGAATGGATCTCAGTATTTACTGTACCTCCAGTTTGGGAATTTAAATCTCATCTCCAAACAGTGATGCCTTGAAGGCATATATGTATAAACATAACCTAGTATATATTTTTTTTCTTTAGTTTTAACCTACTATACAACTTGGTCCCTTCTTACTAACAGTACTGCTAGGTCTATTTAATACTGGTCCAAAAATTGATAAATGGTACAATGATTGAAGAACTTGAACCAATCTCACTAGTTAATCCCAACAAAACACTAACCAGGACTCATAAGCATGAAGTTATAGTCTAGCTGCGAGGACACCAGACCTCCCAATTTCTCTGCTTCTCCATCCTAAGTCTAGATTCCCTGGTAGCAGGCGCGTGCAGATGCATAAGTTTTTTGTTATTCAGCAAACTTTTATATCTTTAAGTCCCCTATTAATAAACTAAGTATCTCCGACTACTAAGGAAACACATTTAATATAATAATAAAAAGCCCGTGCCCTTTAAATATTGGCTTTTCATATTTAAAAAGTTTACGGTGTATGTATTTTACTCGTTTGATTTTATTTTAAAAAATAACAAAAATGCACCACTGTTATTTCTAAACCTAAATTTTCACGTGTATATGCATGGTGACATCTAAGGCATAAAACGTAGGTATACTGTATAAGCAATAGTTAAAAGTATGGATGTACGATTAGTCATCCAATCCGAAATGTTTACATGTCGGTATTTACGTTAGACTGTCTCTTCCTCATATTGCCTATGTGTTATTTCATTTAGCTAAATCTGTATAACCTTCAACAAGGCGATTTTGATAAATTTATTTTATAGCATATAAGCCTCTTATTGTGTAATGATACTCTAAATAAATGCATGATTATAACTGCTTTGTTTTATTTATTTTATAATTAAATTTAGGAGCCAAATGAAGAAGTTATGTCAGAAAAATTAAATGTAAATATATCCACACTTATTAAAAAAAAAAAATATGTGAAATTGAATAAAAATAGGGAATATAGAAAAATCTTCCATTACTTTAAAGTAAGATATTAGAATATATTAAAAACTGTAATATATTTTGTGATCAGCGCCATAAAAAACCCTACACAAAATTTAAATAAAATCGATAATATGCTCGATAAGTAAAAAAAAACCTAAATAACTATTAATCTATACTTTTTAGCCTTATTCTGATGTAATTATTATTATTAAAATATGAGAACTGATTTAGATGCTTTAACTTCAACCTGTCTGTTTTTTAATGTAGCAGAAACAGAACTTTTTATTCTGTGGTTTGACGGAAATGTTTGTTAATAAAATAGTATAATTAAACAAGTTTATATAAATATATGCACAACAAGAAAAAATACAGCTAAATTTAATCACTCAAATCTAAGCATTTATTGAAGATATTAAAATTTTCAAAAATTCCTTTAGTACGGTCCTGAACTTCAGGGCAGACAACTTAAATCTGAAAAATAAAATTTACCGATTGACGTTTCTTTAAAAAACTTTGTATTGCCACCCGAATAATGGTACGTTGGACAAACTATATCTCGAAAAATTATTTTTTTAAAATAATCTAAATACACCACTAAATTTTACGTAAAAATATATACCACTATTAGTTTTTACTTTGGTTGTTAGTTACAGGACAACTAAAATACGAGGGGGTCCAAAAATGAAAAAAATTAATTTTGTCCTATATGTCAGAAACGAAGAGGACCATGAAAAATATTTTTAGTGTCATTTTTTGTTTTATCAAAAATAGCAACAGTTCAACAGAACATACTGATAATTAAAAAAAAACACAATCACACACAAATTGTTTACAATATTCAAATCACAGAATTCAAAAAGAAACGATCAATGACTGCCATCTTGAATACAAAAACATTTTGTGTTATGTAATTAAAAATAAAATTGATAAAGATCAAAGTAAAAAATAAATAAACAGAAGTGTTTCTTTTTAAATGTTTAAAAATTTCAAATTTTGCCTTGTTAATTACAATAAAGAATGGAAAGAAACTTTGGTCCATTTTATTAAAAGAATACTAGTCAAACAATTTTTGAATTACATAAAAGACTGACATTACTAAATTTAAGTAATTTATTTTAAAAAATAATTTTCTTATTGCCTGTAGAAGTAAAATAGATTATTTTTGATTTTAACAGCCGGCTTAGCAAAAAAAAATCAAAGCAGAAATAAGAGCGATAGCCATTTTGATGATATCGGGATTTAAAATCTCACGTCCTGTATGGCTAGGTCTAAATTATTGTAATAATTGAACGCAATTTGATCTAAAGGAATTAAATTGAAATGTGCTTGAAAATTAAATAAAGTTTATTTCATGTTCTTGCACAAGACACACAACAACATAAAAATAACTTTATTTTAGTTCAGATTCTGTGTATTTAATTACAAAAATAAAGGAAGATCAAATAAATTAATTTTTTTATTAAAAAACTAGGAATACCTACCATAAACTTTGTTAGTAACTAATACTGTTGTTAATCAATATTTAATAATTAAACACTTGTCAATTTGTTTACAAGATATATATTAGATTACAATAAATAAAATATAGAAATATTTTATTATTTCTATAAGAAAACAAACAAAGCCTAATTTTACGAATTTCACAGACAAACCAAACAGCGGCAGCATTATAGATTTTGTATTTGAAAAACGAAAATGTTATCTATACTTTCTAAAATACCTTTTAAAAAATTGTGATTATTTTTTTTACATTGTAAGAAATAAATATTACATACAAAAGCTGTTTCGTTACTTGTATTTTTGGTAACTTTTAGGTCTTAAAAAATATAGCTAAAGGACTATTTACAGTCAAAATAGAAAAAAAATATATATTTTTTTATTTTCTTACCTTAAGACTCGAAACAGACCTAATAAATTTTTAAGCTGACGTTTGGTTTTTGAGTTCTAAAAATATTGTTATTTATGTTTTAATTTTTAAAGTGTATGCGATTAATCAAAAAAATAAAGAACAAAGTAATATTTTTGTTAAAAATGTAGCAATATAAAACATAACTTTAGTCAATGACTTGAATATAGTGTTGTAAATGACTACTTACTACACTTAAGATTTACTAGATGTTTAAAAATTGTTAATTAAGCTTGGAAGATGTCCAAAATGCACTGTAATTTTTTGGGTTAAAAATATTTATTTTTCACATTATTTTTATTTAATATCAAAAAGTTCCCTTATTTTCAATTGAAAATTCACGTGTCAAAATATCGGCAGTTTCCAAAAAGTCGGTGGTTGTTTTGTTCGTTAAAATCTCTATTTTCTAATGGTGTTAAAAATATACATTACCATGGTAAATGTTTTCAGGAAATACAAAAATAATTGAATCTGATTTTTTTAAATTATTACCCATTAGACTACGGTCGAAAACCAAAAAAAAGTTATAGAATAATGAAACCCATTTAAAAAAGTAGAGAAAATACCAACAATAAAAGAAAAAATAAATTACAGGCAATCTAAGGTCGGAAAGTGAAAGGGGGTAAGTTTTTAAGGGAAAAACGGTTTTTATCGATTTCTGGCTAAATTACTAGTCTTATAAAAATTAATTTTCTGAGAAAACTTACCGTAGTAATGTATATTGTTTCATCCCATAAGAAAGTGGAGATTCCAACGAACCAAAAGTCAGCGACTTTTGTGAAAATGCCGATATTTTGACACGTGAATTTTCGATTAAAAATAATAAACTTTCTTAATATTACGTAAAAATATTGTGTATAAATAAATATTTTAAATCCAAAAAACAGCAGTATGTTTGGAACAAATAAAGGTAAGTTTTCACTAAATTTCGTGAAAAAGTATTTTTTTTGTAAAAGATAAAAGTAAAAAACCAAAAACTTGGTAATCTGAAAATTTTACATAAGTTTTAAGGTAATGTAGAGAAAGTGTTAATACAAAGTTGTAAATCTATTTATTACCTACAACTTTATCATATAATTTTTTTCCATAAAGCCTGTAGTTTGGCCAAAAATTTAAAAAAAAACGTTTTTACATTATAATCCCCCGTTTACTTTTTCTTATATTTTCTACCTTTTATAATGGGTTTTATTGAACTATATTTTTTTTCGTTGCAAAAATTATCGACTCTGGTCTTAAAATATTTGTATATAATTATTATACAAATATATTTTTTTAATTTTTAATTAAGCCTGGTCAGCAAATCGACTTAAAATTAATTAAATAATTGCGAAGTCTAAGTTTGCGAATTTCGCGGGCAAATGGATACCAAAGAGACTCTAATATTGCTAAAGCGAATGATGTTCTGCAACAGCGGCAGAATTAAGGATTCTGGAAGACCATCCTCCTGCAAGCAATCACGACGTGTATCTATTTGTCAAAGGGGCTTGGTTGCGGTCTCTTTTTATGTTTCCGGTCCGACGGAACTTCCGGCCGGCTACCGGTCGATATATCTACGTGCAGTTGCAGATTAACTTCCGCTTCCGCCCACAAGATTCACGTTGTAATGACCTCGTTTTTTATTTATTTGTTACTTTTAGTTGTCGATTGAATTGTACGATGTTATAAAAAAGGTACAAAAAAATAAGAATATTTTAGTAATAATTAAGATATGTGTTCTAAATGATTTATTAATACATATCATAAAGAATGGGTAACTCAAGAATAAATGTTATACATTTTTAATGAATTAAAAATAAAAGTCTAAAATTTGCTACACTTAAAAAGAAATAACATGCTTTTAGACAATATTTTTAAAAGCATTTAGAAGAAGATAACCTATTTACTGGGAGGTTTTCCAATGAGAATTTATTTATTTTGTTCTAATACTAATATACAGGGGGTCTACGTAATTTGGCGTCATATAATAATCTTTCTATTATTAATTTTAAGAAAAAAAGTTATTCATTTTAAAAAGTTCTGCATAGTCTAAAACCTAGAACGCAATCATCAGATATCATCTACGAGAGGACCTGTATTTTTAAATATATCAAAAATTGTTAGAAAGAAAAGATATTTTAATATTGATAACTCTCTACCTATATCTATTGCTCCATGTTCTATCACCTTTAAGTCAATGAATATTCAGAAATATACTAATGATTTCTTTTAAAATTCATGAAGACTCGTCAGTTGCAAAAAAAAATATTTAAAATCTAGCGGATTGTTTTTGAAAAAATGATTGAACACGTCGATCTTTTTATATCCTCCAGGATTTTCTTTTATAATTGATTTACAGGAAAGCCCAAAAATATTCGACGACCATTAACTTCTATCTTTTAGTAAATTGAAAAAAAAACAAAAACTGAGGTACCTGCGGCATATAAGGCCCACCTATCTTAAAATGTAAAAAAATCCTCGAATTATTTAAGAAAGTTAAGCAAAATCTTTTTAGATTAAAATTTGCTAATTTAGTGTAAAAATAAAATATAAATAAAATTACAAAATAAATATGGGACCAACTATACTAATTATTATTAACTCCTTTCTATGGGCCTTATTAAACTACCATAGTAAAATAAGGCTCCAAAATATGTTTTTTTGTTTTAAAGAAAATAATTAAAGAAACATTTAATATTCCTTATCCTAACAAATCTTTGGTTTATTAGTTATAAATAGTTGCCTTTCTCCTAGGCTCATTTTTATTAAAGCATAGTTTCAGGTCGAAAATACATAGCTCTTAAAAGTGAGACTTATATTCCTTTGCTCTACATTTTCTTAAGCCACTGGTCTTAGTATGTTCTGTAGCCACCCAAGTGGCACACAAGTTTTCTTTTATTGACTTTTATAAGCTACGACCTACCCCAGTGGGCCTTATTAGCCGCTGGACACAATGTTTAAAAACCAATTTACAACAAAATAACTTTTTCCCCGAAAAAAACCGCAAATTTTTAAACAACAATAACTAAAATTTCACAAAAAATATACTGTATTTCTAAATAATAATAAAATCAGAATACTTCTTTTTGGCACTAATTATAAATCCTTATGATAATACCACATCAAAAAATCTTCATTACTAAAAAGAAGGCAGTAGCAGCCTCTGCTTACTTCCCGTGATATTTATTGGTAATACGCATGGGTAACGTATAAACCTGAACCCATACATATATTTTTTCGAGAGTTTTTAAATGTGGGCCTTATTAACACCAATATGTGCCTCAGCTACCTTGTTATCTTGTCGTTTTTTCTAAACACTAATATGAATTCATTTTAACCCACGCGTCCTCACTTTATGTATGAACTTGATATCCTTAAATTAAGTATTAATATCTTAATTAAAGTAACGTGCTAAAATTAATGGTCAAGGCCACAATTAAGTAAACATATACTGGGCATTTCAATTAAGACAAGCCACCCTTAAAAATCCCTATATTTGTACACTTATAAAAAAAATCCTGAAACACGTTGAATTAAATTTTTAAAACATATTTATGTGTTAAAAAATACCTATTTAGGGGTTATCTCCTCCCCTTACTAATACAAACGTTAAATAGTTTAAATGGGAAGGGGGTCAAGTAATACCTTAGTTTAAAGGCTTTTAAATTTTGTCTTTAAGAGATTTTACTGTTTCAAAATCGGTTTAGTAATTTCGTAGAAAATGTGCCCTAAATACCTGCTAACCACCACCATACCAATGTTGGAATATTATTTTATTTTTAAAGTATATTTGTATTTTAATACTCTCATTGTAAATTAAAAATAAAAATTAAAAATTAAAATTGACATAATACAGGGTAAATAATTTTTTTTTTTTTAATTTTAATTATTCATTTCAAATTGAGATTTTTTAGCCTATCTATTCCCAATACTTTTGTTTACATATTATTATATTTCAAAATATATACACTCTATCTACGTAAGTTGGCGTCATATGGAAAATGTTTTTATTACAAATTTTACGAAAAAAATTCATCCATGGGGTAAGTTCGTAGATTACCCATACAGTTGGATATTTGATGGACGCTTGTTAGGTTTTGGATCATGGAGAACTTTTAATAAAGTTTTTGTTAAATTAATATTAAAAAAGTTTCCCATACGACGCCAATTTACGTAAAAACGCATATTTGTGGCCTATACAGTGTGTTCGAAATTGGGAATGTATTAGGATATTGGAAACTATAAGAGGTAAAAAGATGGTTAAATGAGGAAAGTTGTGGGCCATTCAACAGTTAATCTAATGCCGATTTGATGACGACTGAATCGTGTTTGGTTTTTGAGTTATTTTGATAAAACTGAAAATGTGCTTTTTGAAAACTGCTGTATTTTTTTATTTCAAATAATTTTGAAATCTATAAAAACCATATTAACACATCTTTTGAGGAGCAATAAATTTCTGTGTTCAGAATTTTATTTTAATGCTTTGTGACGTATGAGAAACAATAATTAGGTCATTTTTTGTCTAAAAAGAATCTTACCATTAAAACAATATTTTATTTGGGGTACCTACTTAAAGAAAAGCTCAAATTTAAAAGGTTTTTAACAATTAAGCTGAAATCTTTTTAAACTAATTATTTCAGCGAAAACATCTCTAGAACTTTTTAAATAATTATTTTCGATAATTTATTCGTGAGAATTTTTAAAATTAAAAAAAGAGTCATAATTTTAAAATATAACCTATATTAATTGTTTTTAGGAAAAAAAAGATATTTTTACATTTTGCATTTTTTGAAAAAAAAAATTAATATTGGTTAAAAATAATTTTTGAGCTTTAAGAAAAAAAAATATTTAATAAAACGTTAAGATTATTTACGGTAAATATAATTTATATAATAAATAACATAATGTTGGGTTTTAAATATTTGTAAGCTATATGGAACTATCGTTTTTCGATAAAATTTCTAAATTTTTTAAAGGGTTTAAGGTAAATTTGTCTGATTTCTAATAGCGTTGTGGGAGGGGGCATATGTGAACACCCTGTATAGGAGGTGTGTAAGTTTTAATAATTTTAATATTTATTTAATTATTTCGATAATGGAAAAATACATCTTAAAGTAAAACATTTACAATTTAAAATAATGTCACCAAAAAAAAACGAGTTCAACTTGGTATATAAACAACAATGTAGGGAATAAGTTGTAAGTTGAAAGAAAAAAATTGGAAAAATATTTGATAAGAAGTAGGTAGTAAAAGTGAAGTCAAGTATAAAGTTAAAGTTTTAGTTAAGCCCGTACGGGCTACCCCTAGTGGGGGTATGCCCGTACTAAATTTAGTTAGTAAAATATGTAGTTTATGTAGTGTTATTTAATAGTGAAATAAAAACAAGATAGTATTTTGTCCACCGGTAACATGGTCCCAAGAAGATAGTTCCATATGGTACATTTGCCCCAGTGACGTAAAGTGGCCCTATATATATATTTCCAAACTATACGTCACACTATCATCAACTTTTTCTTTTCTTATAGCAGCCATCTTATTTCTTTTTCACATTTTTAAAGAGCGCATGTTTCCCTTTAAGATAGTTTATAACAGAATTAGGTCAAAAATAGTCAAAATTAATTTTTGTTCGAGTTGGCCACGACAATGGAGGCCATTAGCTTTAGAAACAATTGCCATTTAATTTATAATAAGGACCTATGTTGAGAAAGTCAATGCAAGTTTATTTCTGATTTATACAGAGTATTTCACAACTTATCCGACAAACTTTCAGGGCTAATTCTACATTAAAAAATGTGAGAAAAACTTCATAAAAACAATGTCCTAAACGTTGGTTTGGTGTTACAAAATTTTAAAAAATGATTGTTTTTTCGTAATAACTTTTATACCAATTGGGATATTTTTAAAAAATTTGGGGGACGCCTTCTATGCACCAAAACACATTTTTTGGCATACAAGAAAAAAATTTATCACCAGTGTCGTCCATGAGGGGTTTAAGGTTAATATTTTTAAATAAAAAATGGTACGCCACTGCATTTTTCTAAAATAAAAATATTTTTTTAACTTCTCAATAGATTTAGAACAAATTTGACTTCTTGACTTTTTTTATTGGATGTACGGTTTTCGCGTAAATAAATAAGAACCAATTCTCGGCATTGTCATTTCGTATCGATATGACCAAATTCTTCAGTACAAAAAATTACCTTTTTATTTTTAAAATTCTACTTAAAAAACCATGAAAAAACTTCATATAAAAATTAACTACTACTACAAGGTGTTAAAATTTTAAAAACTATTTATATTATATTTTATATAATACTCTCTTTAATTTCAGCAAAATATTTGTAAATATTTGTATTTCAATATCATTTATTAAAATTTTTAAACTTCCATATGAAGACCACATGGAAAACGATTAAAAAATAATATTTTTGTTATTATTTTTATATTATTTATTAAATCTCTTAAGTTGATGCATATTTCACTACTGAAATAAACGGGAATATTGATAAGATTCAAATCTAAAAAAACCTTTCAAAATATTGTACACTCGTTAAAATCCGTATGTTACTTGAAATAACGATGGAAGTCCAGTTAACAATGGATTAAAAGTTACAAATTCTGAAAAAAAAATCATAGTTTTGTGGTAGCGTTTAGGTTAGTTTTGCATTTAAAAAAATAAAAAGCAACAAACGTGAAAACTGTTAAAGAATAGTGGAAGTTGCTAGAAATCTAAAAGTACATAGGAAAAAAAAATGTGAAACTTTTTAAGAATTCGCGCATTTAGTTCTGACTTCACGACGCAGGCAAGGAATCCAAACAATAGATTTTTATAGTGGAATTCGTGGTGAAAGTTAAAATAACGTGATTTATGTGAGTTTTTGTGTGTTTTAAAGTGTTTGTGACTAGTGTCGGAAATTTGTGACACTGTGACTCTAAATTTTCGTGATTGTTTGTGATATTCATTCAGCTAACCTAACTATGTGAACAAAAGTATAATTTTTACGAACTTCAATCCATGATATTAATGCTGAAGGGTACCTCGTAATCCATTTTGATTAAACTAATATAAAATATCTTAAATAGTGCCACTAATGTAACAAAAATGAAAAATAAAGTATATTTTCCATAGAAACCTTTGTTTGTTTTATGGAGTGGCGAGGGGGTAGAGGGGTTTGTTTGGATTCCATTCAAAGCCTTTAAAATATACCTCTACAGTCAGCCTTTATGGCAGTGTGAAAAAACGCATGAGATTGAAATATGACAAGAGTATAATCTATCGCTTTTGGTCCTGCTGACCTCTATGATTATGCAGAGCAAAAGTTTATTGCTTTTTAAGCATGCGA
The DNA here is from genome assembly GCA_014170235.1 of Listronotus bonariensis. Taxonomy (NCBI): domain Eukaryota; kingdom Metazoa; phylum Arthropoda; class Insecta; order Coleoptera; family Curculionidae; genus Listronotus; species Listronotus bonariensis. Next base: position 79,438 of record JACEGR010002184.1, on the reverse strand, counting down.
TTGTTTGCACAGCTAGACGGCAAGACTGCCTCTAATAGGTATGTTCTTGAGAATAAAAAAATGTCAACGTCGTGTGACGTCACACTAAATGCGCGAATTATCGTTATTACCAATACCACTTCAAAATAATAGTTATACAGTTACGTTTTTGTGCCTCAAGAATACTACAATTTCGTTTTAGGTTTAATAAAATATTTTAAAATACACTACTCAAAACAATTATCGCATATGCTCGATATCTTTCATATAAGCTTTAATACAAAAATGCTTTGATTTAAATGGCCAAATCTCTTTTAATAATTAAGTTATTAAGACAATTAAAAAAGAAAATGTTAAGAAAACGTGAAGCTATAACTTTATATTCACCGTTGTTATTTACTGTTAGCAATAAAACCTACGGGGTGATAAAAAAAATTGACAAAATGAATAATTTTTAATCGCCCTATATAATGAGCTGTTAAAAGGGAGAAATCTCATTTGTTAATAATTTATACCCTTACCCATTTCTGATATTTTATAATCACAAATTTCACTACTACCTTTCAACAGCTTATCATACAGGGCGATTCAAAATTAATCTAGCATATGCGATAATTCTTTTGAGTTGTGTATATAGGTACCCAAGTTGTATGTTTACCAATAACTTTACTTAGGTAACTATTATTTCAAAGAGATGTTTATAATAGAATGAATACAAAATAAATATATTTTTTGTTATTGCTAAGTACATGTTACAACTTTGGAATATTTAATGTTAAAAAACACTCTCCTAAACATTTTACATTTTTGGACATTCTTTTCCATGTGGTCTTTATATTCAAGTAGACTGGTAATAAGAATAGGTGTAAAAACATTATTTCTTTAGAGATTACAATGTAGGTAAAATTAAGTTTCCTATTTATATTGGTGTGAGTTTATGGACTATCATTTTGTTTTTGTATGTTATGGATAATATTTAAAATAAAATTTTTTTAAGCACATGAACCTATTTCTGGTAAAAAGATCACTGCTTGATATCATCACTACATAGTATATAGCAAAGTCGCTTTTTGCGTCTGTCTGTATGTATGCATAAATCTTTAAAGCTAATTGACGGATTTTGATGCAGTTTTTTAATAGATAGAGTGATCCAAGAAGATGGTATTTATGTATAATAACATGCTTAATATATGTATTAGAGAACCACTGTTAGTTTCAAGATTTCTAATGTGAAGTCGTAAATAAACAAATTTTTTTGCGCTTAAATGGCAAACGTGGTCGGTAAACATCCACCTTTGTTTGAATACATAAATTTATAAAAGTTAGATATAAAAAGTTTTTTACTTCATTAAAAAAAAAACGTTTTTTAAAAATGTACAAAAAGACAAAATTACCGTCATAATAAAAACAAAAGTTGATGATGGTCTCCCAAAACCGAAAAGTTGAAATTTTAATCTGAACATCTATATGCATTTCTCCCAAAAAGTTGCCCTAAAAATGTTTTTACAAATTTCAAAAATTATTTAAAATAAGAAAGATTACAACAATTTTTTATTTTGCACATTTTCAGTTTTTTCAAAATAACTTAAAAATCAAACAAGGTACAGCCGTCATCAAAACAGCATTAGATTACCGGTTGAATGGGCCACAACTCTTTTTATATAACCATCTTTCAATTTCTTACAGTTTCCAATATTCCAATACATTTCTAATTACATACCAACTTCGGACACACTGTATACTAAAATAATTAGCAGATTTTAGATTTGCTTTAAAATGTGATTGTCTGCTAAGTACAGGGTGGTGTTGCAACGTATTGAAAATACCAAATGCCAAATTATTCATTTACCATTTCCTCCAATAAAACATTTATTAATTTAGTGATTGTTAATAAGTCAATGCAATTAAAAAATGCCTTAGATCTTGATAACTTTTTGTAAGTATATTTCGTGTCGCTGAAAGAATTCGGCAACTCATAGATTGAAATAGATGTTATTTAAGATAAGACGGCAATAACACGATGAGATAACAAAATCGGCATGTCGGAAAGGCGTGATCAAGGTGTCGACTGACCTCGCCGTTAGTGACCCTTAACCATCACGGCCCTTGTCATCTGATAGATATCATTATTACCAAGAAACAGTGATTTTGCTGTTTTAGCCGTCAATTTATTTTTTTAATGAACTTATAGGTTTTATTTTCATTTACCTGAGGATAGTCTCCGAAGGCCTAACACCGCAGTACTTGTAGGTGTATTTTTTTTTATTTTTGGACAAACCACGAAGGCCAAAAGCCTAAATACTAACGTACCGTGGGTGTCTTAAGCGAGGTAAGAGGGAGTTTGTTGACACGGGACTTAAATACTTGAAGATTTGAGAGGAAAGACCTCCGCGGGCAACAGGTTCCACATTCTAGAAACTCTAGGGATAAAAGAACAAACAAAGTGGGAAGTTCGGGGTCTGTCCAGTTGGACCGTATAGGGATGCATACGCGCGGCACTACGAGTTTCTCTAGTGGGAACCATGAGTGGAGGAACTATTCTGGACAATTCCTCAGAGCAAAACCCAAGGAAGTACCTATAAAAAGCGATTAATTCCCCACAGCCCGACGATGGGCAAGGGAGGGAAGCAATGTGCATTATTTTATCGATTTAGTTGTTTTCTGTTACTTCAGGTTTAGCCGGAAACGACCTTAACTTTCTTTTGTTAAATGGCATACCCAGTATATTTTCATTTATTTGAATAGACGTCTAGAGTAGGGCTGGCAACCGAAACCGGTCTTTCGGTTAACCGGCTTTCGGTTAACCGCGGTTTTGGCCAAAACCGTAAACCGGTTTTGAAAAACCGGCCTTCGAATATCGGTTAACCTGTCTTAAAAAGCGGTTTTCATATACCGGTTTTTCCGACAATCGGTTTTCGAACACCGGTTTTTGGATAATCGGACCAAAATCGAAAAGCAGTCCCTCGAATATCAATCAATAGGTTTTTGGTTGATTGCGGTTTATATCTAAAAAAGAAAAACCGTTCATTTTGTAAAATCGGATATTGGTTGACAGATTATACAGGGTGGTTCTTTTAACCTTAGACAGGCAAATAACCAGAAAACGGCGCATTTTAGAAAAAATGTTTTTAATCGGGATTCTTGCGATTAAAATCGGAAATGTCAATAGCATGTCGGCAGCACTATATTTGCGGTCATCCAGAAATACCATGTTGACAGATTTACTACAATATTTCTTATAATATACGTCGTGCCAGCTCGCTACTTGCAGTGTGTTGAACACTAGCAGGTCAAAATTAGACAAAAAAACATTCTGGATAAGATGACTAATCGAGCTTGCTTAGTGGCACGACGTATATAACAAATATGTACCAAAAACTACAACTTACTATAATAATACACTAAATTAAAATTTAAAAATCGCCACTTTTCTTTTTCTGTTTTTTTATTAACCAGTAAACCAAGAATAAACACCGAAAATAGAATACCAATTTTAAATAAAGAGGAAAAAATAAATTATGTATGTATGTATGAAATTTTTACATCACTTTTCAGAATCTTGCATTTTATTAACAGGGATGTTATATTTTTATTTTTATTTATATTTAACCAATTTCTTTTGAAGAATATTCCAGGATGAATAATGATTATCACTTAACACCACAGCTCATGAGCAAATCCGTAATTAACGCAAAAACGATTAATAGAGAATAACTACTTTCCGATTTTCTGTTAACTGTGGTTTAGAAAAGCCTTTTTCGGTTTTGAGAACCGTTTTCGGTTTTCGGTTTTAAAGACCGTTTTCGGTTTCAAAAACCGATTTCGGTGTATCGGTTTTGAAAACCGTTTTCGGTTTTAAAATATTTGGTTAACCGGTTTTAACCGAAACCGGCTTTTGAAAAACCGGTTAACTGGTTTTGTTTTTTTCGGTTTTTGCCGGAATGAATAAAGGCAAGTTATTTAAACGGGCTCAGTTAAAATTTATTTATTATACTATCGACAAATAAATGAAATAATAATGCTTCAAATACATAAAAAAGATTAATAATAAAAAGTGCTGCAAGCCAAAAATTAAAAAAAAGAAGTCTGTTGCAGTGTTTTGCCACATACATATATTCATTTTCTATCGAACAGTATTGCCGAAAAACGGACTTCTCTCATGAATAGCCAAACGTCACCTAGACAACACATTTTTAACTTTTCCTTTAAAGATTTAATTTCATAATATAATAAAAAAACACGCAGAATGATTATTTTAAAAGAGGTTTGCATAAAATCAAAAAAAATTAAAATAACCGAATCTTAACAATAGGAATCAGGGCCGATCCTAGCGAGGGGGGCGAAAACGTGCACCGCATGTGGGCGGAAAATCGTTATCGTAGGAGATTCTGGAATTTCTGAAAAATCTATACCTTAATATTAAAGAGCGGCATACTAAATAGCGCAAACTTATTTTTACTTTAAAAGAAAAATTTTTAAGAATAAAATAAGGATATATATTTTTAGAAGTGATCACACTCTGGCCTAAAAAAATATCTCATTGGAAGATAACTTATTATCTCCTTATTTTAATTAGCTTGCTTTGACAGGTAATTTAATACTATACATTGAAATACTAAAAGTCTAAATTTTGACAAGCTGTCATATCAACAAAAATAATAGCAGACACTCTAAACTTAGCAGTTGTACTTAGGGTCGAGAGATCTTCAAAATAATTTTAACTTGACTTTTCTTTCTATTTAAGATTTTGGGGGCGACTCTCACCCTGGTAGGGGGTGGCAGTTCAGAGGGTGAAAGTGGAAAAAATTGTTTTTTCCCAAAATCAAAGATGGACGTGTCCGAACGTTTTCTCTTAAATAATTTGCAGTTCCCAAAATTACTTCGGTTTCGTTTTCAAATCGGCCACCCTGTATATCACTTTCCAGCATTGTGCTTACAAATGAACTTAAATACATGGACCTGTAAAATTTTTAATTTTTAATATTTTGATAAGATATTATTCTCCAAAAAAAATTGTTTTATCTAAAATAATAAAGGCGTTAAAAAAAATTGCCATATAATATACAGAAGGGCTCAAAATTGCAACATTATTATTTTAAAAATATTTATTTTATATCTAGGTTGGTTTGGCCTTTTATACTAGATGTTTTGACCATCTTAAAAGATAAATAAAGTCAGAAAAATATATTTGTAAAACTGTTTAATTAAATAGCATAAAACAATTATAAAAATGTATGTATATTTTATTTGTTATAGTTTTTTCATTACACTAAATAAAATAGTTTTTAGAGTAAAAACATTTTTAAAATTTACTTAACAAGGTTATTTAAAATTACATTTTATTTTATTATTAAAAATAAATTTTTTGTAATTTTTGAATAAACTTTTAAATTATAAGCGTAGGGTGATTTTTACTAAGATTTTTATTTGAAAGACATTTTAAATTTACTGCACTGTAGAAAATAAAATATTTTATTTTATCTTGAAATCATAGCCCCTAAAAAGTATAAGACAATTTTAATAACTTTTTATGCTGTACAATACAATTAAAAAAACTCTTCTCCGAATTTATCGATTAATTGACTTTCAAAAATAATATTTTGGAAAGTCAGTTTAGAGCCCATCTGTAATACATTATATGGCAACTTTTATAAACGCTATTATTTCAGACAACAAAAATTTTTCTACTAAATAACTTTTTGTAAAATATGAAAAATAAAAAAATTACAGATAGTATACTGAAGGTTAAAACTAAAAGTGACGAAATTTTTTCCTTTCTCTTTTTTTTTTTTTGACGCAGTACTCATAAGGGCGGCCATTTGTAATTTTCAAAAATCGGTCAACAAACGCCGGAGTACTTGCGTAACATACATTCAAAAAAACAACATACTGGCGAATTGAAAACCTCATCCTTTTTAAAGTCGTTAAAAAATAGAATTTGCTGTTGTCACTCGTAGATATAATAAAATTTCTTGGTACAAAAATACTTTGCAAATTTTCATTGCCTACAATTTAATAATGGTACATACAAAAACATCATGATTTTCGTCATTTGACTTGCAGGAGCTAGGCAGACTCTCGGTAATAAAGCAAAGATTAGTTGGTTTGATGGGTATTTTAAAAGATTGTGTATGTGTTTTTTTCAATAATTGTAATTAGTGGTTGCTTCTGCAGTACTATTAGCTTTGTTATTAGGTTTCATTACCTCAAAGTCATTTTCTGATTGTTGGAAGGCACGATTAAAGTCTAGGTCATTGCAATTTATTGCACATGAGGTGCTGTTCTGACACTTCACAATCTTTCACCTAGGTTCGACCACCCCCAGGTGGTGCGCTGCTGACCTAGAGCCTTATTGTGCCTCGACCCTACTCCTTCTCATCGACACGTCATTCATTCCATAACTTGAATGGTTGCTGCTCGGTCCGTCCGCTGACCCCTCGAGCACCGGGTGCCTGGTCGGCGGTCAATCATCCAAGTTATGGCGGCACTCCACGTTGCTTAACTCCGGTGATCGTCCCTGCCGATCTCACCTGTACGGTCCTGCAACGACCGCGGCCAAACTTAGGTATTTTGTTTCTAAATGAAATTTACATTTTAAAAAGACAACCTAAAAGTAATGTTTAAAATAAAATTTGCGTAATGTTCTCCTCGGCTATTTCTGCAGAGCTTATTCTCCCGTGCTACTGTAACATGAGCTAAACTATTTATTATTAATAACTAAATAAACAAATGCTTTTTATACTTTAATACCATATGTTGTTACCGAACTTTTGTTTTAAATTTTGAGTGAGTTTCGTTAATTTTTTAAAGTGTTTTTTTTAAGTTTATTATTTTTAATATTAAATGGGTAAACATACATTGAAAAACACTACTTGTACCTCTTTAGTTCGGTAAAAAAGAGTAAATATTACCCCAAGGTTGTCGATTATGAAGTCGGTAATTTTTTTTTTTACTATTTAACTATTAATGAACCAAGACTGTAACTAGTTATAGCTTACCCATGTGGTCTCTTAACAGCTGTGGTTTAAACCAATTTCATAGCGTGCAGTCCATGGAAGCTGTGCACCCCCAAAATACAAATACTAAGCATCGTCTTCTAAAATGTAATTTTTAAGAAAAAAAAAATGAATTAATAACCTTATGAAGTCATTGACAAATTACAAATAGGTAAGTTTTTAAAAACTGATTTTTTGCTTAAAATTTGAAAATGTCTTAATTTTTTTTTATAAACCAACTATTTTTGTTTTTTGTAAACAATATTGTTTTATTGCTTCATGATAATCTCATTATTTAGTGTTTGTTTACACCAAATAATCTTAAAGGCCAATGATAAATCTTCAGTGCTGTATGATATCAAACCAGAGACTAACCTAATTTATTATGAAAAATGTCACTTTTTCAAATTTAAGTTTAGTGGCAAAAGGTCTAGAAATTATCTGACCTAGGTACCTAAAACCTGCTTTAAATAAGGATTACGCAATTTTTTAAGATTTGATTTTTTTTATTTTATCTTTGTTTAGTTTTTTTTTACTTTAAAGCGTTTCCTTTTCATTTTACAAAGCATAATTTTATATGTTTTTGATCTACTTCCTTGCTTTATATTGATTGGTTTTCATCTTATTAATCTTTCGTTTTTCTTTATTTACTGGTAATTGGTTTAAATTTCTTATTTTAACAGATCTGTTTCTTCAGATCCTTAAGCTTTGTTTTTGTTTCAAATGTCCTATTGGCTTATCTTAATTATTTTCTTAATGACTAGTAACTTTTTACCTGACTGATTTTCTTCCGTAAAAAATTGTTGTTGCCTTTTTTACACTGGTTCTCCTAACATTGATTAATCTGTTTTAGATATCAAATGGCTTAAATCAACTGAAAAATACGATTCAACCAGAATTTTTTTTATTAAGCAGTATGGAAAAGAACAGCAAATTGTACGCATTTAAAAACTCCTTGTCCTTTTAGTACTAAAAAGTTTAATTAAATAAATTATTAAGCTAAATTAATATGACACTAAGCATTTAATTATTATATTTTTAACTGAAAACACAAAAATGTGTTTTTCTAAAAATAAAAATTGACCTGTTTCAGGATTTTTTATAGGTATGCAAATAATGAAATAATATGATAAGGCTCGTTTTATTGCACTGTATACAGGGTCATTCAAATTAAGTGTCTGTAATTAGTAACTTTATTTATTACTCGAAATACGAAATACTTGAAATTATCAAATTAGTAGCATTTTTAGATCCTTTAAGACTAAAAAAAAACAATTGAAAACCTGGGATTTTTAAGTTATACAGCAATATATTTTTTTTTATGAAACATCCTATATATTTTATCACTATTAGAAAGATCTTTAAATTCCTTTAAAAAGTCCATAATGAATATATGGACATATCATATATCCAACTTTTCATAGTTTCGGATAGAAAGCTAGATTTTTTTTTAATATAAAACACCCTGTATACGGTATTACAATTAAAAAGATATTTTAAAGGGCTTTAAGAAAATACCACAGTTGATATATCTTTTATAGTTTTGGAAATATGCGCCAAATAGGAAATACCCTGTATTGAGAACAGCTACAATAGCAGATTACACATTAAAACGAAAAAAGTGTGTCATAATTTAATGGTAAAAAAGTTTAAGGGCTTGATTAAACTGAAACCAGTTATTAACCCTAATCATAGGCTGTAAGACTACAAGGCAAGTAATTCTGAAAACAAATTATGTTGGTCCATATCCTAGAAAATGAACAAGTCATGTCGACAAAACCTCATCATTATAAACGCATGTTCGGAATCGCTGACTCATGGATATCTTGATTAACTTGTCAGTGTTTTTCGTAAAAAAGCGGCTCTTTTTAATTCTCTCTAAAAGTGTAGCTCTGAAGTTTTTAATTACTGAAATATTATCTACGCTTTTCGTTTAATTTCAATCTATCTATTAAAAATACTTTGGTTGTGTATGTGTTTGTAGTGAATGTCCAGCTTATACAGGAAGGCGCAGCACAAACGCCTCGGTATCTAGTAAAAAACGGTATTTTTTTTGTAGGAATATGGTGGGTGGGTTAAAAGCATAATTTAAAATTATAGAAAATTATACAGGGCTCTTCAAGAAAAAAGATCCATATAAAACATATATTTTTTAAATGGAACACCTTCTATATTAGTTCATTTTTAAAATGTAGAAATAATAATACATTAAAAAAAAATTAAACCGACTTTAAAAAAATGATCTAGCACCTTTCTCGCAATCCTGACTTACTTTTTTATTGGACACCACGGAAGTGCACTTTTTTAAATAAAAAAAAAGAATTTTTAAAATTGATTAACAAACGCCGGAGTAATCGCGTACCATAAACATAAAAAAACATACCTGCAAATTGAGAACCTCCTCGTTCTGGAAGTCAGTTATAAATAAGGTAAGTTTCATCAGCGATCCCTATACCAAAATTAACAGGTTTTTTTCAAGATATTTAGGATATTTGAAAAGTTAATGTCAAAAACAAAATGTTAATAATATATCCTACATTACTTACGCTTGACTGTGCATAATATGTTGCTACATTGCTAGAGTATAAACTGTGCCATCACCAAGATTTAGTTTTTGTATTAGGAAATTATACAGGGTGCCCAAAAACTAATATTTAATATTAGCTACCTTAGAGTGAAAAGTACTCGCTTATTTTAAATGGCACCCTAAGTACTTTGTTCAATTTTTGAATTTAAGGGATAAAAATAGGGTTAGTTCCTTCAGCAATTCCCGTGCCAAAAATGTAACGTTTTAAATATATTTAAGATTTTTAAATTATTCCTGAACAAAACTAAACTTTATTTTCCGAGATAGGGCATCTTTGTTATTTTAAAGGAGTACTCTGTATATTTTTAAAAAATCTTAAAATTTAATCTTTTCTTTTTAAAAAATATACCCTGTATATAATTTCTAGTAAAAACCATAATCTAGGTGATGGCACAGTTTATATTTAAGCAATATAACATAATATACAAAGTCAAGCGTAAGTAATAAAGGATATGGATGGTATTTATTTGGGTACACGCCAAAATAAAATTTAAAGTACTAAAAACCAAAAAAATTTAAAGTAGTAAAAAGATAATTAAAAATCGACGTTTTAGTGGCAAATCTGCCACCGTTGTCCAGATAAATGGAATAAAAATAATAAAAATAAAAATTTACTATTATTTAGATTTTAAAATTTAAAATTTTTATGTTTTTTTTAGGATATTCTGAAATCTTTGACATTAAATGTCAAATGAAAGGATATTTTAAACTTTTGTTTTTGTCATGATTTTTTCAAAAATCCTAAATATCTTAAAAACCTTTTATTTTTGGTGTAGAAATTGCTAATAAAACTGACCTTATTGTAATTTCTATAATTAAGTGTAAAAAAACATAAGTTTGATATGAATCTTTTTTGTGGCGAGCAGTGGTGCAGTGGCTAGCGTATCAGCCTCTCACCGCGGCGATCCGGGTTCGAATCTCGAAGTCGGACATCGGATTTTTCATTGCTCGTCACCTCACAGTTGGCAATGGAAAACCACTGTGTCGTATTCTGCCAATTCTAGGTAGTAGTTATTTAAAAAAAAATAATAATAACGACCGTGGTGGCACTACCGCGTTGTCTAAAAGGTGCTGTGAAATGCAAAAAAACTGCATGTTTCAATGCTTGGATAACGTTGACGGAACACGACAATAATGGGTTAAACATTCAGTAACCTGGCACTCACGGTACACTGATATTTAGGCATAAGCCTTCGTGAGATGTCATAAAGATTAAAAAAAAACATCATTAAAATTTTGTATTATGCTACTAATATACCCACATATGCCTGTAAAAAATATTTAAAAAAATAATACCGCATTTGTTTAGAGACCGTGGCGTTTGTGGTACGCAACCCTGTATAGATCAAAATTCAGGTAATATTGACGGTAAAAACAGAATAATTTCATGACTAATTTATTAAAACATTGATTACAGCGACAGCCTCTTAGACAGGTAAAATAGCATAAATAAACATGAGATACAAGCTTTGTATATAAAGTTCCGCCCCAGTTAATCATAGTGTTTAGAGAACAGTTTAATTCGTTTTAACAAAAAAAATATAACTTGCAGTGGTTACATAGTTAATGTTTTGACGGATTTTATTATTCAAAGAATTAGGGGAAAACGATAATCGAGACGTTTTTTGTAAAAATCTCATTTGTTTATACAGTATCAGCTAATTCAAAACGTTTATAGGCGAGTAAAGCAACAACAAAGCGGAGCCGATGCACACTGCGATTAGCGATAGGGATTTCGGAACAAAAATCGTATATTTCTTATTGCACTAAAATTTTTCTTTTATTAATAAAATTAAGTAGGGTACTTGGTGCAGGGTAAAACGCGCCAGCCTCTCACCGCAGCGACCCGTGTTCGAATCTCGGTTCCCTCCAGAGGGTTTTTAATAGCTCGTCACTTCACAGATGTTAATGGCAAAGCCTCTGTGTAGTATTCTGCCAATCCTAGGTAGTAGTTATTTTAAAAATAACGTCCGAGTTGTCTAAAAGGTGCTGTGAAATGCAAAAAACTGCATGTTTCAATGCTTGGATAACGTTGACGGAACACGACAATAATGGGTTAAACATTCAGTAACCTGGCACTCACGGTACACTGATATTTAGGCATAAGCCTTCGTGAGATGTCATAAAGATTAAAAAAACATCATTAAAATTTTGTATTATGCTACTAATATACCCACATATGCCTGTAAAAAAATATTTAAAAAAATAATACCGCATTTGTTTAGAGACCGTGGCGTTTGTGGTACGCAACCCTGTATAGATCAAAATTCAGATAATATTGACGGTAAAAACAGAATAATTTCATGACTAATTTATTAAAATATTGATTACAGCGACAGCCTCTTAGACAGGTAAAATAGCATAAATAAACATGAGATACAAGCTTTGTATATAAAGTTCCGCCCCAGTTAATCATAGTGTTTAGAGAACAGTTTAATTCGTTTTAACAAAAAAATATAACTTGCAGTGGTTACATAGTTAATGTTTTGTCGGATTTTATTATTCAAAGAATTAGGGGAAAAACGATAATCGAGACGTTTTTTGTAAAAATCTCATTTGTTTATACAGTATCAGCTAATTCAAAACGTTTATAGGCGAGTAAAGCAACAACAAAGCGGAGCCGATGCACACTGCGATTAGCGATAGGGATTTCGGAACAAAAATCGTATATTTCTTATTGCACTAAAATTTTTCTTTTATTAATAAAATTAAGTAGGGTACTTGGTGCAGGGTAAAACGCGCCAGCCTCTCACCGCAGCGACCCGTGTTCGAATCTCGGTTCCCTCCAGAGGGTTTTTAATAGCTCGTCACTTCACAGATGTTAATGGCAAAGCCTCTGTGTAGTATTCTGCCAATCCTAGGTAGTAGTTATTTTAAAAATAACGTCCGTGTTGTCTAAAAGGTGCTGTGAAATGCAAAACTGAATGTTTCAGTGCTTGAATAACGTTGACGGAACAGGGTACAAAGTGGGTTAAACATTCAATAACCCGGCACCCACGGTACATTGGTATTTAGGCATAAGGCTTCGTGAGATGTCACAAAGATAAAAAAATGCTCTGCTAATACAAAAAGCAATACTGTAATATTAATATTATTATACATAATATACAGAGTAATTAAAAGTGTATAGTCAGTTTACTATAATAAATAGAGTTGCGGTAAAAATTTAAGGGATTAGTTATAAGCTTATTTTATTAAAAAAAATTTATATAAAACTTGGTCCGAAAAAACATAGATTTCAAGAAACAAGTCGTCAAATTGTTTAAAAATAAATATGTTTTTTGATGGTATATTTTTAGCATTAAGGGGCTAAATCAGACTTTATTTAATTTATTAAGTCCAGTGGCATCGTTTTCTTAAAATTTTAACACCCTGTATTTCGGAAAAAAAGCGTTTTCCAAATTTTTTTTTTTAAATGTGCCTATTTTCTTGCATTCTATACAGAGGAAAATGTCAACTTAAAAGTAACCCTGTACATATGTTTTTTTATTTGGTTTAATATTACTTTTTAATATATTTATTGAAATTACTCCAAATCGTCTCATAAGGGCAATATTTTAATTCAGGAATATTTTTAAATCACTATTTTCCGTCTAAACTTAAAATTATTTATGATACAAATATTTTAATTAATTTTAATGATAAAAGGTTTTTTTATATATTTTTAAATGTTTATTATATGAATTAAACACGTAAATTAATAAATAAACGAAATTGTTTTTAAAGATCTACGAAAATTAGAAAGTGTAGAGAAGATGTGTATACATAAACAAGTTTAGTCAAATCAAAAGGTTTAGCCACAACAAAGCGAGATCGATATGTTACTTTGTTTACATTTCTACATTCTTTGTCTAATCTCTGCCTGTCAGTGTTTTACATGCGTTTGACCATCTCCTTTTCACGCATTGCTCATGAACCTCTTGATTTGGCTGAACGTGTATATGAGTGACAGTAATTAACAAGTTTAAAATATTTATAAAACCTCTTTCGTTTTAACAGACTAAAAGTATCATATAGCAGTAGTCAGAAGATGAAGATCAAATTTCAAAGTCTTTATAATAAATTTAGAAAATTAAAAGCCCCGTCTTAAAACCTACGTGTTAATATTAATAAAGCAGTTGCTACCTGGTATTTTCTGTGTAGGGCAGTGGCTCGAGAATTTAAAAGTGTATCTCTTTAAATGTCAAGAATGTATTACTTACCAAGCGTAAGATATCTGGACCACCTTTACTCTAAAAATAATTATCTTTCATCATTGATAACATGCAACAATGTGAACTTTTTTTTGTAAGCTTCTTTCTGTTATCTATGCATAGGTAATAGGGTGGTTCTTATTTAGGGTGTTTTTGAGTTTTTTTTAATTACGATAATTCTAAATAGGTCCAAATAAATAATAAAATGTCGTGCCAAATTGCAGCTTTTAATTTTAAAAATTAACCTGGCCCCCACGACAGCCAAAGTAAAATTACCATAATTACTTTTTGTCATTATTTTGAATATTTTTAAGTCATCCGCTAATGAACGGATTACATCAAACTTGTTTCAAATTTTATTATGATTTTTTGCTAAGTTAATTGGTTTAAATCTTATTCAATGTGAAAACCACCAATAGGTATTCTATTACGTAATTTGGCATCAGTTTTTTTTATATATTTGGACCCGACGAGAGGGCGTTGAAGGCGATCCAAATTACCGGGGTCCGGGCTTAAAGAGGGGCCCGCGAGCTAGGCTATCCATTATTAACCAATTTCATTTTTTACAAATATTTAATTTTAGAAAAGAAGTTGATGAATTGAGATCTGGGTAATTCGTAAGTCTTCAGAGTTATATAATAGGTTTAAAATTGAAAGCCGCACTTTAAAAATAAGAACAAAGTGTTCGGCCCAAAGATGTGTTTTCGATTTATTTTTGCCTTCTACATTGACAAGAATTCGTGGTCAGAATTCAGCAATAAGGTCACAATTTTTATAGCGTTAAGGAAACGAAAAAATTGCAGCTTTGACGTTTTTTTTTAAGTTTCCAAAGCATAAAGAATAATGGAGTTAGACTGACACCAATTCGTGTTCAGGGACCCGATTTTTGACTTGGGGAGTAGAAATTTCTGAAGGAACGGGTATCTTCCCTCTCTTTTAAAATTGCCTTGCTTTTTGATTGTAATAGAAATAGGTAAACAAAACACTTTTTCTATCAGAAATTTCTACTCCCTAAGTCAAAAATCATGGCCCAGAAGGCAAAAATATAACGAATTATTTTTATATTTTTTGATGTAGAATATTTATATTTTTTGATATCGAATCTGCCCCTAATTTTTGTTAAAACATTCTGTTACACCCCGTTTATTAAAGAGTATGCTTAAGTTAAATATTTTAGAGACAATGCCAAATAAATCGATTTTAAATTATTTGACCTTGAACCCCATAAATGTGTTTTTGCGGCATAACTTTCAAATAATTAGGGGCCCGAGATTTTAAACTGTACCAATCCCTGCCACGGCTCTCGGCGGTCTTAAACCCATTCAAAACTATTGTGAAAAAAAATTAAACATACCCTAAATAAGAACCACCTCAATAGACAGTCCAAAAAGTAAAAGGACCAATGAACTAAAAAATTCATCTTTAAAGAAAAATAATTCCCGTTTTTAGGCATAATTTTATTTAGAAAATTTATTAGAGTTTGTAATCAATAAAAATATTAATATTAATACAATATTATATTAAACTTCACAATTTGGGTAAAATATCTTGATATAAAGTACCCTGATTACATTACTTTACAGCTGGAAACTTTTCTTAAACAAGGATAGGGTTAACGGCTCTTTGAATAGCAAATTATAAAAATATGCGTTAGTTAATTTTAGAATTTCTTAGAATATTTTATTATAAAATTATACATTAATACATTTTTTTACTACCAAAATTAGTTAACTAAAACTTTTGGATTCCTGTGTGATTTTTTTATTGAGAAAGTAATGTATGTATTAAAACCGTTTATACTATTAAAAAAATAATTGACGTTTTGCTAAAAATAAAGAATAAAAACATTCTCCTGGAGAAAAATAATGTTTTTGCCTTTTTGGTAAGCCTGGATACAAAATAAGCATTTTCTTTTTGTAAATGTTATTTTTAAGAAGCAAACATTTTTAACCAAAAAATATTTTGTAAAAAATGATTTTTTGTTTGTATATTTGCCTCTTCTACAGTCGGTATAACCTAATTTTTTCTTATAAATTAAACAAATAAATTAAATTACATTTTCAAAGACTGTTGAATTACCAATTTATTATGTATTTAATTTATTTAACTTTTAAGTGCACACCACTAACCAGAAACTATAAAAATACCTTAACAATTTAAAATTATAAACAAAAATATTTTGATTTTTACTTTATAATTTTTGATACAGAACTTTTAGATGCCTATAATTTTATGAAAAAAGAAGGATATTTTTGCAAAATTTATGATTTGACGATAAACTTTGGTGAAAATCATGAAAAAATTCAGATTAAAGATTTGCTTTTCAAACTGAGATTTTCTCTAGGGAAATTCCAAAATATTTTTCACCAAAATGATCCTGTTGTGTGTTGTGTAGGTCTCTTTAGTTTAGGTATCATGTTTTAGTTTTTAAATAAAATTTTTTAAAAGTACCTTCTATTTGTGCGTCTGATGTATTAAAAACTAGCGAACCCGTGCCCACTTTGTTGGGCGCCTATATCTGAACTTTTTATTTAATTATAATAAAATATAGCCTATAACACTCTTGAATAGTGTAGCTTTCTGATTGTGAAAGAATTTTTATAACAGGTTTAGTACTTCCAAAGATTAGCGGCTACAAACAAACCCACAAACAAAGTTACACACTTTACTTCTTTATTATTAGTAAAAAATACCGGAACGGTGAATTATCTCAGCAACCGTTAAATATAAATGAACCAAATTTTCTGCGAAGGGGTAACTGAACATTTGGAGAATTTAAAAATTATATTTCCAAGATTGTCAAGATTATAATAGCTTTTCCTCTAGGTTGGAAAATTCTATATTTTAAATGGAATACCCCATTTCCTATTATTATAATCAATTGCTTGTATCAACTTTATTATGACCTGATATTATCGATTTTTTTACTCCTGTAATTTCGAAGACATGGCATCAAGGTTGAATAGGTACAGAAGCGACCAGGTATGGCCAAACATTTTAAAAACCATCAAACCGAAATTCGTCAAAATTAGTACAGGGGAGTAATTGGACATTTCAAATTCAGAAATTGCATTTGCGATGTTTCATAATTAAAATTCCTTATTTAATTTTCTTGAGCTTTTTTTAAAAATCTTGAAAACGTCTCAAAAATGCTATTCATGAATTTAGAAGGTCAAGTTTTACCCCTGTACTAATCTTGACAAATATTGGTTAAATTATCTTTCAAGTAATTCACCATACCTAGCCGTTTTTGTATTAATTTAAAAAAGCATGATGCCATATCTCCGAAATTGACAGGAGTAAAAAACACGATAATATTAGGTCATAATATAGTTGATACAAACAATTGATTAAAATAATAAAAAATAGGGTATTTAAAATTTTAAAATTTTCTATCCTACAGAGAAAACTATAAACTTGGCAACCTTGCAAATACAATGTTTTATGTTCAATTTGATTTATTTATATTTGACGGTTGCTAAGATAATCCACCGTTTCAGTTTTTTCTACTTTCCCTGTAGGTTTTCTTGACACCAACAACATTTTCGGCAATGTTCATATAATAAATAGGATAACTGTCTACATCAGTGTCGAAAATATATAGTTTATAGTATTATTAGAAGAACCGTTTACACAACACTTTTTTATTATTATTAGGTTGTAACTTCTTTACCTTTAAATAAAAAACATTTAAGATCACATCTGTTAACAACTATCACTTTCAAAATATTTTTGACCATTAGCTCTTTAAATAAGGTGATTTTACCCAGTCTTGCGAATTTTTTTCTGTTATCAAGACACACGGTCAAGGCACGCGGCAGCGTGTTAAGCCAAGTTCAAGCAAAGAAACTGGTTAAAGCGCCCATGTTATATTACACGAACCACTTGGTGCCACTTTTACCCCCTTCATAACTCAAAGTATTTTTAACGTAAACACATAAAACTTCGTGTAATTATGAATGAAAATAAAAAAGTTAAAAAATAAGGGGTTGGGAGGGTCCCCATACAATTTTTTTTTAGTTGTAGCGTATAAACTGTTACAAGTAGATATTTGATATGATAAGTTGGTGTGGTTTAGTGGGTATCACATACGCATGACACTTAAATATGAAGCAGTTTTTTCATTTACATTTTTTCTTCTATATAACATGATGAATATGTATGCTACGGACAACGTGATTAACTGGACATTATATGGAAGGACCGGCCATTATTAATAATACCCAAGAACGATGGGGAAAATGAATAATTTATTACTCTGATCTGCCAGTATTAATAATGCCCGACGGCCCGTGGTCCATGTAACAAGTCAGTATTTGAGATAGCTTCAATTTATCACTTGGATCGGGCAGCATGAATAATTCCCTACTTGTAGGGTCATGGCACTAAAATTCCCAGTACGGCAACATGTGCCTGGGGTTATATATGGTATTAGTATTGGTTAGTACAAAAAACACTACAGTTTACTTATTTTATTACTTTGCCTAAGATAGGATAAGCATTATTCATAAAGGCCGGGAAAAGTAATTAATCATGCTGTTTTAATCACATTGTCCAATTGAGTCAGGCATTATGAATACCGACCGGCCATTATTAATAGTGCCCGGATAAAATTGCCCGTAACAAATACATCAAAATCACCTATACTTTATACATATACTGTTGAACTTTGTAAAAAGGTCTTAAAGCTTAAGCGGAAAATGCCTTAAAAACGCATTTTAAGCAATACAGTGTCTTCTAACAAGGTTCCGTCCAACGCTACATCAGTCATTTTATAAAGTTATTCAACTTATTTAGAAGAACTTTCAATTGTGATAAAAACTGGCTAAGTCAAATCTAACCTACTACTAACTAAAGGGTTTTCCATTTTTAACGCCTTATGTTTGACAACAGCTCATGACCAAGGCAAGAATGACAAAGCATACACGATTGAACAACGCGTAGAAATCGTTAAAACTTATTATCAAAATCAGTGTTCGGTTCGCCAAACGTTCCATGCACTGCGTTAAATTTATGGTATTCCCACCTCGGTCCTGCGATTTTACTTCGTTAGATTTCTTCTTGTGGAGCTACATCAAATCTCGAGTATATGTGGACAAAACACGATTGCCGCCCTAAAGGTCAACATAAATTGCACCATTGCATTGGTGGGATTGGGCAAATTTGTGTCAGAATGTCATTTAAAACTTAATGTCAGCAAATATGCTTTAAAATAAAAATACAGCCATTGGAATATAATTTTCATAATTTATTTTATTTTCATTCAAAGATAAAGTGCTAAAAATGGAAATCCCTTTAAACATTTGGATTTTGTACAAAACTTAACACTCATTAAGATCTCCACTCGTTTTGCTGCGAAACCCACAGCCAAGCATAATAATTTTAGTATTGCACTTATCTCATCTTTTTCACATTTATGATTTTGATGAGATATACCTTTTCTCGTGCCTCCGACCTAGAACCGCCCAAGGTCGAGGTTTTGTCGCAATCCTTTGTGGACGTAAATAGCCCCCTGCTATCTTTTGTACCCTTAATTTTTTATTTATAAAATATGGGTATGACTTATGGGAGGATGTAAACTACTTTTTGACGTAAAAATTATAGTTGCAACAATCAAGATGGCGGATGCGCGCCATATTGAAAAAAGACAAATAAATGAAAAGGGGGTCTTGTGGTACATAAAAGTAAAGTCTATTTCTTTACTAACTACAAAATGGCAGTACTATCACTTTATTTGGATGGCCATATTTCCGAAACTAACGAAGGTTAATGTACATAATGTGGTATTTTCTGAAAGCTCTTTTAAATATCTTTTTAGGGGTGATACACACAATTGTATACACAGTAGAACAAAAAGTACTTATTTTTTTAACCTTTAAGCACCCTGTATATTTAATTACCGTTCAAAGGATCCTTACATGTGCTTTAGGAAAATATCATATTAAGTACATCTAACGTTATTAGTTTGGGAAATATGGCCTTTATATCAAAAAATTTGGGTTATTTTAAAAGTACCGCCATTTTGTAATAAAGGTAAAGATATTGACTTTATACTCTAGGGTTATAAAGTACTTGTCAGGAGCTTTAAAATTATATACCACAAGACCCTTCTTTTCATTTACTTTTTTTTCCTAAGATGGTGTCTATCCGCCATCTTGACTGTTGAAGTGTAGTTTATATCCTCCCATAAGTCATACCCAAATTTAATATATAAAAATTAAAGGTACAAAAGTTAGCGGGGGAGGCTATTTATGTCCACACTGTATACGGACTGTCCACAGATGGAGTTTATAAGAAGTTTAAAAGAAAAAAATAATTGCTTATAAAAATTTTGACTTTAAAAAAAATATATGATTCACGAAGAGAAATTATTGTTTTTTTTTACAGGGTTCTTAAAAACTTAAAAAACATGATTTTTCTCCCAGAGCAAACCACTTTAATTTTTCATTTTTTGACAAAATGTCACATGGAAAATGTATTTAGAATAAGGTTTCTAATCGATTAAAAAATAATACAAAATTTTATTTAACTACATAATTTGGCGAAAACGCCCTGATCACATTCGTTTACAGCTGAAAAATTGTGTTATACAGTGATTTTGGGAAAGCAGTTGTTTAAGAAGCAAATTATAAGAGTTCTTTAAGTAATTTTACTAAAAAAATTTTAATTGACTGTTTGTTTTTATAACTCCGAAATTAGTTTTATGAAACTTTTTAATATCCCTGTACAAGTAATAAAGTCATTTTAAATGTTATTATAAATACATATTATAAATATATATATATATATATATATATATATATATATACAGGGTGTTATGGAAATACTTTAATATATTTAAACCCCAAAATCCTTGTGTAAAAATAAATTGAATAAAAATTATTAAAAATGGCGGACCACCATAAATAACAGTGATAATGAACCCCAAAATTTTACGATTAAAAAGCAAACCCGCTACTGACCAGCTCTTTAAATCCCTTTAAATACAATATGTTTACCTTCTGTCGCTGTCAAAAACAGCTGAAAGCAGTTATAACACGTGGTTACGTCAACAAGCTTGAGGAAAGTTGCCAAATTTATTTTGTTCTTTACCAGTTTATCTATGGGTTTTGCTGTTTCAATTGGATCAAACGAAAAACTTACATGATTACACAAATTATCCTTTATTACGCTACTAGGTTGTTCCAGCGTATAATGAATGTAAATATTACTTTTTCCACAAATCAAGTACACTTTTTAGGTGGTTAATTACTTTACAAACTTTTTAAACACTGCGACGCGACACGTATGCGCACAAAGAATTGAATTAAAATACACAAAACGGTATTTTTATTGCAAAACACTATTAAAACAAATTTTACTGCGTTTTTAAATAAAGTTTTTGTTACATTTCGCTTTTCTTTCATCAAAATTAAGAGTTGACAGACGACAGGTGGTTCACACTCACACAAGATCGTTTGACTAGGTAAGGTTGCCTCATTACGTCACATATGTACCGCACTGCTGGTTCCTTGGCGCCAACATAGCAAACAAAGAATAATCATTGTTAAATAATTTATTAATGGGAACTAAAGAAGTTACGGTAACAACTGGAATTAACAGTATTTAAAAGTATTTCTTTAATATTGACAAAAAACACAAACTACACTGTTAAAAACTTCATTAAATAATGAGCAAAATACATATGTGACGTATGGTCCGCCATGTTGCAAGGCTTACGAGGCAACCTTACCTAGTCAAACGATCTTGGTTCACACGAGAAAAGAGTACAAAAGATTATTCCCTATGAGACAAATGTACAAAAACTACGGTAATTGTACAGAAAGTGTCCGCAACTCCGATTTTAACCAAATTTGGTATGTTGGGTTTTTTGGGGCGCTGATCACGAATCTGAACGAAATTTTAGTCGGAAATGTTTGGTTTCAGAGATAATCATCATCAAAGTTGGCATTTAAAGTAACCTTATTTTCACCATTTTTCCCCCTCTTTTTGCACACAATTCTTGATTTAAAGCTAAAGTGGCCCACAATATTTGATTTTCACCTTTTAAAACCCCGTGTTTCTATGTTTTTTACACCTTTTATCAAATAAATTGGGAAGGGTCCCTTTAAAAACGTTGCAACCGTGCATTCACTGCTCCACCGCCTCCACCATATTCTGCTACGATTAAAAACGATTGAAAGCGAAGCTATGCAATTTAATTCAAAAAAGTGTAAAACACGTAGAAGAATGAGGTTTTAAAAGGTGAAAATCAAATATTGTGTACCACTTTAACTTAAAATCAAGAATTGTATGCCAAAAGAAGGGGGAATAGAGTGAAAATGAGGTTAGTTCAAATGCCAACTTTAATGATGGATATCTCAGAAACAAATGTTTCCGACTAAAAAATTTTTCAGATCCGTGATCAGCGCCACAAACACAGGTGTTTTTACAGTTTAGATGTTTATTGCAAGAAATTTATTGCAATTTATTCTAACATTTTTGCAGTTTGCACGTAACTGGGTTTATCAATTTACTGAAACTTGTAAGTTCAATTCTTTTAAACCGTTTTCTTTGTCTCATGTTGTTCTGGTTATGGGCGATAAAATGATACTTACAGCGAATTCTTTTGGTTAAACTAGGTGCTTTCAATTTAATTAGGTTTTTTTAATCAAAATTTTTTACTACAAAATGCAGGGTTTGTTTTTTCTTTTGATAATTCATAAAAGCTTGATGTCTAGGAACTTATTATCGTGGGTATAAAAAGTAGACGGCATATTTAACATACCTTAAGGAAAAAGGAGCCGAAGTGGACATTTTGGGGCTTCTTCAGATGTACGGTTACAAAATGCATGAAACAATTACTTTGTGTTGCTATATTACTGTACATCTCATTGGTACGGAAGAGAAGGGAAGTTTATGGTGAAAGTGTAAAGAGTGTACTCGTGAAAATAAAAGTACTTTCCAGCCAAGAAAAAATCCTAGCCTTCTAAAAGCTGTTGTAGCTCTAAATGTTATTTAAGGTTATTATTTAATGTAACGCCTACGCCGCTCATAAGTAGATAATAAAAATTGGTTAACTTTTTTTATGCCGGTATATTATTGTCCTCTATTGTGTGCTTTGAAATCTACGATAAAATGGTGGTGCCCTCTGGATAACATTATTCAGTCGTTAAATGGGTTTAACATCTAAAAACCTGGCACCCACGGTACTTAGTACTTAGCTTTTGTGCTACTAACATGGACTGCCATAAACATAAAAAGAACTAAATGTACTAGATGTAGTACAATTGTACAGCTGAACATCGCAAATTCGCGTTGTTGTTGTCAAGGAAGCCGGCATGATTTAACTGACCAATAAGAAGGCTTCCTTATGCTATGCAAGGTTACAGAAAGACGAAATTCGCTTGCCCTGGTTTGCGTTTTAAATAATATTGCGAAGAATTTACCAAATTGTGCGTTTATTAAGTTTTGCATGTTGTTTTAATTTACGTAAAATGCAACGAAATTCAATCGAGTTGACTGACATGGTTTTGTGTTATGGGGAAGCTAGGCAAAATGCTCGGCAAGCCGGGGAACTATGAAAGAGTTTGTTTATAGTGAACCCATTAACAGTTTAGAACAGTTGCGAAATCGTGTGGAACTAGCGGCTCAGCAAATAAGAAACAATGAAAACATTTTTGCGCGTGTGAGAAACAGTATGCAGCGGAAAATAAATGCATGTTTGGAATCAAACGGAGGGCATTTAGAACATATTCCGTATTGAAGGTAAATCGACCTTTATTTAAATATTTTTTGTTACAATTTATTTTGATATAGGGCTTTTAATAATTTTTTAAAGTAAATTTATAAAAAAATAGAATATAATAACATTTTACCTTTTTATTCTATTATGTATTTATATCGTTTATTGGGTATAAAATAGGACGTTTGGCAACATCGCAAACAAATAGGTCTACTGTCTGTGTTTATAGTGTTTTACGTAACCAGGGACGTAGCAGATAGGTGAAAAGAAGGTATTTTTACAAATTGTAAAAAAGTTTGAATTAAACAAAAAAGTACTCAGTGTGTCTCTACACTGTCCCAGGAGTCACCCATTTCAATATATTAAAGTATTTCCATAACACCCTGTATATATATATATATATATATTTTATTAAAAAGGTAGTTTACTTTTGGACAAAAATCATGTTTAGGGCTGATCCTAGTGGGGGGCGAAAACGTGCACCGCACATGGGCGGTCAAATTTAGGGGCGGTCCAATTATTATCGACCAATGTAGAAAAAAACGGAAGTAAATAAAATTTCCCATTTGCCTCGACCGTACATAGTAGGCCTAACAACATCATCAACGCCGCATTCGCGAAACACTAGCGCATTCGGTGGCCGAAAGATAAAATAATAATTCGATTGGTTAACGCTATTTAATATCTATCCTTGTTTAACCCATTAATTTTAAAACAAAGCAAAATATTAAACTTAAGAAACAACAATTTTTTGTGTTTTGAAAATTATTGGTGTTAAGTTTTATAAATTATTTTGGTAAAATTTTGAAAATGATTTGTGTTGTTAGTAATTTTTTTCAGATAAAATACATATCGTATCCAATTTTTCTCTATTTACATTATTTCACATATAATATTAATATACCCCTCCTCTACATTGTGCTAACGAATGAACTTAATTATATCTGTAAATTTTTTAATTTTTTCTATTTGTGGAAAAAATTATTCTTTAGAACATGTTTTGCCTTATCTAAAATTATAAAATCGTCATTAAAAATCGCCATATAATATGCAGGACGACTTAAAAGTGCAATAATGTGATTTTGGAAAATAAATGACGTCTAAAAATATATTTTTTAAACTGTAAATAGCATAAAACAGTAACCAAAAATAAATGTATTTTTTCTAAATGAACATTGCTTCTTCCTGGGAAAAATTAAGGATAAATTTGAGAGTAATGTATTTTTTATTTTTTACAATGCGGTAAATTAAATAGTTTTTTAGAACAAAACCGTTGATAAAATTTGCCTTTTATTATACAAGATGATTTAAATTTACATATACAGCGTGTCTACTTAAGTTTGGAAAACTTTTTTATTATTAATTCTACGAAAAAAGTAATTCTTTATAAAAAGTTCTGCATGGTTTAAAACCCAGTGCAATTATCAGATATACATTTTTGGCAATGGTATAAGAGAAAGGAGAAAAGTATCTTTATTTTTTATAAAATCGAAATTATTTATAAAGAAAAGATGTTTGGGATTAAAAATTACGTTCAAATGTGCAGTCGTTCATTTTTAGGATGAACTTTTTTAAAATTTTTTATGCGTTAACGGTAAAAATTGAATTTTGTGCATTAGGGTAGGTATATTTATTTCGAAATCTTATATGTAAAGAAAGCTCACAAAATTTTTAAAACAGCAAAAAGTCTCCGAAACGCTCGTTACACAAGAAATAAAGTTTTTTTTTCAAAATGATGTATATTTAAATGTTATTTTTAATCCTAAACATCTTTTTTATTAAAATTTTTGATGTTATGAAAATAGAGGTATTTTCTTCTTAAGCAAAATTTATATTTTTTGACATACCTCGTATATCACTGCAAAAAATTACCATCTGATGATTGCATTTCGAGTTTTAGACCATGCGGAATTTTTTATAAAGAATAAATAAGTAATAATAAAAAAGTTTTCCATATGGTGCGAACTTAAGTAGACATGCTGTATATTTTTTTGATTGTTAAAAATAAAAATTCTTGTAATTTTTAAATCAACTTTTATATTATTGATTTATTGTCTTTCCCCAAAAAAAATAGTTTGAAAGAAAAGATTTTGAGATACCTGACTACATTAGGTTTGTTCGTAGAAAAATCACAAACTTGTCAGCGCTAATCAGATTTTACAAGTACGTCTGGTGACCAGTTGGCAACCGGTCACCTAACTAAACAGTGATTTCTCTACGGACAGGGCTATTATATGGACAGTGGCGGCTCGTGACATTTTTCAGTAAGAGGGCACAAGCAAAAAAATTAATCATAATAAGATGTATTCGAAAGGCTTAATTTCCTTTGCAAATATATGTGGGCTTAACACCAATATAAACTCCGTTCACCATCACCTTGAGTCATCTAAGCCCCACATACTGTTTCTAACGGAGACACAAATAAGTTCTAAAACTTCAACCAGCCACCTTCTCTTCCCAGGCTACGAACTTATTCCGTCTTTTCGCCCACATGGGGGCGTGTGTGCTTACGTTCGCAACGATCTGGCTTGTGCTCGAGTTTCTAATCTTGAATCGGGTAGGCCCGATGTCCTTTGGCTCAAACTTTCCCTTAGGTCTTCTACTAAATTTATCTGTTGTTTGTACCGATCTCCATCTGACAATTCCTATGTCGAATTCTTTGACTTTCTTTCAACAAAGATCGACAATATCATTTCCCAGTTTCCAATGGCCGAAGTAATCGTGCTTGGCGATTTCAATGTCCATAATAAGGATTGGCTAGGCTCTTCAAAAACTGACCCTCAAGGCAGAGCAGCCGAAATCTTCGCAGTCAGTAATTCTCTTACCAACCTTATTATGACTCCTACCTACTTTCCTAGAGTGCCAAATTATAGCTCAAACCCCTTAGATCTTTTTCTTACTTCTAACCCTGAACTTTATGAAGCATCTGTTACTGCCCCTCTAGGTCGCTCAGATCATGGCTTGGTTACTATATCTTACTTTGTACATCCTGAGGTAAATGAATCCATGCCATCATGCACCGTATGGCACTACAACTCAGCCGACTGGGATGGCCTTAGGGACTTTTTCGCCACGTACCCCTGGGACACTATTTGCTTTTCTTCCCAGGATCCTTCCGAAATCTGTAACCAACTGACCGAGTCAATTCTATTGGGCGTTGAAACCTATGTACCTCACACCAAGAAAACCATCAAACCCTCTAATCACAAACCTTGGTTCACTAAAACATGTGACAAAGCTAGAATTTTAAAAGTTCAGGCTCACAAGAAGTTTCTACAGGATCCTAGTCCAGAAAACCGACTGGCCAGCATTGAAGCAAGAAACCACTACCACCAAACAATCTCAGACGCCAAGGACTCCTTTGATAACCGTATAAAAACAAAGTATTTTCTTGCTCAAATGGCAGTAAATCCTTCTGGTCCTTTGCCAAAAACATCAGTAGAAATTTCTGTACCAGTTCTTTTCCACCATTAACTTTGGAAGATGAAATTATTTCTACATCTAAAGGAAAGGCCGAACTATTTGCTAAACAATTTGCTGCCAATTCAACCCTTCATCCACCTGTCAATCATCCAATTCCAACTGTTCCCCCAGTTCCTCACAAAATGCCCAATATTATTTTTAAGGTAAAACACATTAAGCGTATCCTTTCTTCTCTTAACACCAAGAAATCGTCTGGGCTAGATGGAATACCAGCAATCGTTTTAAAAAAATGTGCTCCTGAACTTGCACCTATTTTAACCAGGCTCTTTCGAATTTCTTATGACACGGGTATATTTCCAGACAGCTGGAGAGCTGCACGTGTCCAGCCTATTCCCAAGAAAGGATCTAAATCTCTTCCATCCAACTATAGACCTATTTCACTGCTCTCAATGCTTTGTAAAGTAATGGAGAAATCCATTAACTCGCAAATTCTCAGGTACTTGGAAAAACATAAAATTTTACATGACAGGCAATACGGATTTCGTCACAAGAGATCTACAGCAGATCTTCTTTCCTTCGTTTCACACAACTGGAACAAGTCTCTTGAGTTTCTAGGTGAGTCCCAGATCGTTGCTCTTGATATATCTAAAGCTTTCGACCAAGTCTGGCATGACGCGCTTCTTAATAAACTTCCCTCCTACGGTCTTCCAACTAAACTCTGCTCTTGGCTCTCCAGTTATCTTTCTAATCGACGTATATCAGTCATTGTTGATGGCCACTCTTCAAGCTTTCACGAAATTAATGCTGGAGTGCCTCAGGGTTCAGTACTAGCACCAACTTTGTTTCTTCTTCACATCAACGACCTTCTTTCTTCCACAACCAATCCCATTCATAGTTATGCTGACGATAGTACCCTTCACTCCACTTTTCAGGTTCCCAAACCAATCTCTCAACCCGACTTGGAAAGCAAACGCAGAGCGATGCAGATATCTCTTTCACAGGATCTCAATTTGTTATTGGATTGGGGCGCCAAAAATCTCGTTCAATTTAATGCATCCAAAACACAATCGTGTTCCTTGTCGCGAAAAAATCATCAAACACTCATCGTTTGCTTATGAGTGGCCAGGTTTTGCAGAGCGGGGACACATTTAACCTTGTGGGCATCACATTTGAGAATAACCTTAACTGGCATAAACACATTGTATCTATAGCCACCGCGGCTTCAAAAAGCTTGGATTTCTTTTCCGAGCCAAAAAGTATTTTTCCGCTTCTAATTTATACACTTTGTATGTGTCCCAAATTCGACCCTCTCTGGAATATTGTTCTCATGTCTGGGGAATGGCATCCCCCACAACTCTCAGCATTCTTGATGCCATTCAAAGAAGGGCTGTTCGTCTTATTAATGATCCTTTACTTGCTCAGGGGCTTCCTTCTCTTGCTCATCGTCGAGCTGTGGGGGATCTATCGCTCTTCTATAGATACTTTTACGGCTTCTGTTCCGACGAATTGTCCAGTATAGTCCCTCCTCTTGCAGTTCCCAACAGAGAAACTCGTGGTGCCGCGCGTATGCATACAGTTCAATTGGACAGGCCCCGAACTTCCCATTTCGTTCGTTCTTTTATCCCTAGAGTTTCTAGACTGTGGAACCTGCTGCCAGCGGAGGTCTTTCCTTCCCCCAAATCTTCAAGTTTTTAAGTCCCGTGTTAACAAACTTCCTCTTACCCTGCTTAAGACACCCACGGTACGTTAGTATTTAGGCCTTTAGCCTTCGTGGATTGTCCAAAGATAAAAAAAAAAAAAAAAATTCGAAGCTTACTCTCTATTTAAAGAGAAAGGCCATTTGCCTTCAGTAATTGTTTACTTATCAGACATCAAGCTGATTTTGATGATTTTTGGCATACGGGGGTTTTTGGGGCGCTGATTACAAATCTAAACGAATTTTAAGTCGGACACGTTTTGTTTGAAATACCCATTATCAAACTTGAATGGAAAACTAACCTAAATTCACCATATTCGCCTTTCTTTTTGCACGCAATATTTGAGTTTTCAGCTAAATTGGTACTTAATATATAATTTTCACCCCTTAAAAACACAATTTTATATTTATTTTACCCATTTTTTTCATAAAATTGCAAAGCTTCACTTTCAATCACAGTAGCCTTTTTATGTTTGATGATGGATAGCATAAAAACGAAACGTGACCGACTAAAAAAATATTTTAGATTTGTAATCAGCGCCGCAAAAATCATCACAATCGGTTTGATGTCCGATAGTAGAGAGTAAACAATTACTTATCTTTCCTATCAATACTTCGATCACTTTGTTATCAAAATCAGGGATGCATTGTATATAATGTTTTTGATAGATTCTGCTATATGTTTTAGATTGTTTAGCCCATGTTTAGTCCACGTTGTAATTTCTTTATTAAACAACAAACCTACAAAATAAAACAATTTATTTGTAACCGAACACTAACACATACAGTCATATTTTCCATAATTGTTCCTATTAAAAACTTTGATGTATGTCCTAGTTTTACTAATAGATGCATAATAAATTTTAAGATCGAAAGTAGGTCTTTCTTTTGTTTAATTAAAAGTTTCAGCAAACTGTTATTCCGTAGTAACTGCACCGCATTTATTTTCAGTTTTGGATCCACTTCTAAATTATGACACGTCACATATCACATAACACTTAACATACGGACTAATTTACTATACTTAATAAAATTAAACCTATAATTAAAATCAACAATAAATATTGCTACTAAAACTCTATAGGAAACTACCGTTCCACCTGCGACATTTGCTTGGACACACGTAAATTTGTGCCCACTTGCTGTACTAATTTTTCGTAAAGTAGAAGTATATTACTTAAGCAAAATACATAGACAAAGCGGGCAAAATTCTAGCGTTTCTCGGAAGAAACTTTTGATATGTAGGCGTTGTAGCGTGAGTTGTTTAGAAGTAAACTAACCAAAACTGAAGTGTTTTAATAGGATTATAGTAAATACCAGAAAATAAACTATATTTAAAAAAATCGTTTTTCGCTTATTTGAAGGATTAGCACGTTCGCCTGTGCCTTTTAGTACCGGCCGCCACTTGTATGGATACAAAATATAAAAAGTTTACAGGTATACCAAAGATAAAAAGTAAAAGTGGTCACTTTTTTCCTTTTTGGAGGGGGGCAGTATTCATAAGGGCGGCCGATTTTAATTTGCACGTGGGCGGCCGATGGTCTAGATCGGCCCTGATCATGTTAACCAAGGTTTCACAAGTTATCACATTTTCTTTTTGTAAGTCATATTTTTTTCTAACCAAAAATGATTAATAAAACTAACTTTTTTTCAAAAAAATATTTTTTATTTATTTGTCCCCTAGCTTGTAAACCTCTTCCATGTCTGTATATTAGGGTGTGCCCGAAACAAAGCTGTTGTTACAATTACGGCCTAAAATTTTAATTTTAATAGGTTTTTCATGGTTCTTTAGTTTTTCCGTCTAGATAACATAAAAAACGTGTTGTTATCACCTTTTGCCGTGCAATCTGTAAAAAAATATTTTACCAGAAAATAAATAAATAAATTTTAAAAGGTAATAAATTTGGTACAAAAGGTTCTATTAAGTCAAATTTTTATTTTCCATATTTAATTTTTTACAAAGCTTAAAATTTAAAATTTTCGGTTTTTGTTTTTTTTTCAAAACTATCAGTGTTGGGAAAAAAAAGTTGAATAGCAAATTTGCAGTATGGCTAAAATCCCATAAAGGATTGTATTCACTTTTTTGTATTATTAATCACAACAAAGTTACAGGCTTTTAAATACTAAATTTTTGCTTTTTTTTTTTAACAATGTGCTCTGCTTTAAAGTATGTTTTATTTTTTGGGATCTGCGTAAGGATGATGTCTTTATTGACTTGCGTTTAGAAGTTATTAGAATTTGACCTTGATGGCTAAAGCCTTATTAATGAGCTAAAACATCTTAAACACTGAGTGAAAAGCCGACCAGTATATCGCGGGTGACCGAACATTCTTTACAGGAGAAACAAAAAAATGTTTAATCTGCTACTGGTTTAATCATTATTTTATTTTTGGGATAGTGTTTAAATTATATTACCTGTAGCAATTATAGGAATATGATTATTTATTATCAGGTGTATTTTTACGCCACAAATTAAATTTGAAAAAATCTTACGAATGGCAGATACCGATATTAATTTTCCTGAGAATTTTAGAGTTTGTTTCACCCTTAATACATACATACTTTAATTGGTAATACTTAAGTTTTAGTTCTACGAAACGATCAGTTTGTTTTTGCCCCTAAAATAAAGGGTCATTCAAGAAGAATGTCCTATCTTTAACTGCGAATTGTGTTCAAATTCTTTGCGGTAATGTAATCACATTTTGCAAATGTTTACAGTTAGTTTTACCAAATTATCATGGAGAGGTAAATGATTCCAGAGCAAGTACAAAAAAATGTTATTAAAACGGGTGTTTTATCCACCAAACGCGCATGGTAGTGAAGTCGGTTAGCCTCCAAGATTTTGTGATTTAACGCCCCGCGACTTTTTATGGGGTACTTGCCAGGGTATAGGCCAATAAGCCACAAACTGAGGATTTACAAAAGAACATTGTAATGACTATAAATTAAATTCATCCGGCTTTATGTAAAACTGTAATCGAAAAAACTAGATATCTCGAATTCACGCCACTCAACGAAACCGTGGTGGTCATTTGCCAGACATACTGTTTTATATTTAATGTTATATACTATACTAACAAATAAAAAAGAAATACAATAATAACATTTATTTAAGTTGATTTATTACCACTTAAAAGTAGGACACTTCTATTGGATGATCCTTTACTTCTGGATTTTGTGTTGAGTCTTCGTAGGTGTCAAAAGTGTCTTCCAGTTTTAGTTTTGTTTGTTGATCAATAATAAAAGTAATATTAAACAATAAAACAAATATTTATTAAAGTTAGAAGAGTTTCGACAAAGTCTTCATAGATGTCAAACGTGTCCACCAGTTTTAGTTTTGTTTGTTGATCAATAATAAAAGTAATATTAAACAATAAAACAAATATTTATTAAAGGTTAACTTTTCTATTATTCGGCGGTTTTCAATAGTTTTTATAAGCACTAATGTTCCCTTTTGCAATCTAAAATAAAATAAATAAGGAAAATACGTGATTTTTTCTTTACTTGGAAAAAGAATTACCCCTACAAGTCTGTAATAGCAGTAACCCGATTTTTGCTTAAAAAAGAAATTTACTTTTTTTGGCACTTTATTTTACCATATATTGGGTAAAAAAGGGTGATTTTTGTAATAAATAAAATATGAACCAATTGTCCGCGAATTTGTTTTAAAAGGGGTAAGAAGCAAAAGGGTGTAAGTGTAAGTTAAGTTATCCGGGTGCCCACAAGATTACTAGCAAGCCTGTGACTTTCTTGGAAAGTGTTACACGATTTTACCAATTTAGCGGATGTATGGTTGGATAGGATGTAGATTTCTAATTTCTTCATCTCCAGATTTTAATGTGGCACATCCGGTTTAAGCGGAAGTGCTCTTAAATTTGCTATTTTAAATGGAACACCAAATATATTTCTTCAAAAATTAATTCTACAGGCAATTTCAAGAATATACATGTGTTATATGTTAAGCCTATCTTAATTGGTTTTTAAAAGAATGGCGTTTTAAAAATGTTATGTTAACCGCCATTTTTATCGATTTGTCAAAAAACAAATGACGATTGAAAATAGGTAATGCGATTTTTTACACATATTTATTGAACTTTATATCCTGTCACCCTAAAAATACAACTTATGATTTTTCCGGAAGTGCCACAGAAATTGATTTTTGGCAGAAGCAAGAACTTTAATAATTTAAATGGAAACTACTATCTTAGCCTTACCCATGTGCTAGCCAATTTTTTTTGCCTTGTACTCTTTATGGTGCCCTCCACAAGGTGATGCCCTGCTAAACAATTGCTTAGTTTGCTTAAAGCTTAATCCGGTACTGATTATGGTATTTTTTAAATCTTATTCTGGCCTTACAAGCTAAGTGTTTTAGCCATAAATAATAAATTATTATCGGTAAAGTCAATGGTCTAAAACTTAAAAAATAAAAAGAAATAAACCTTATTTACACAAATAGACGGGGACACTCTCTACGCCCTGGGGTCTGTCAGAGCGACTTAAGAAAGACAAAGAGGACCACTAAAAAGGAAGACATTTAAGGGGAGATTATGGAGAAATGTAATATACAATAGAGTTTAGTAAGTTATTCATTCAAGAGATATAAAAAATAAAGATGAAGATTTTATAATATTTTATTAGCTAAAATATTGATTTAAATTAACATCAGTGCTAAAGTCTGATTTAAGTCGGTAACTTTCGAATGTATTACGATAAAAACGCTATTTACAAAAATTTAATTTACACAACAAAATTTATTGCTAAAGCTAAATTAGCCCTTTATTTCATTAAAAATTATTTATTGTTAATAAGTATTTACCAAAAGGTCTGTAAGCTATATTTTTCAAGATTAAAATTCTGCAAGCCATTTCTGATCTACAACCTATAATATAAAACTACTTATTTGTTTTGGTGTTGGAGAAAATGATGACTGGAAATGTCCAAACGACCACACATCATACAGTAGAAGTTCAACAAATAGGACACCCGCTACAGTTCGGACACTTTCAGATTATTACCTTTACAATCCTTCCAAAAGATAGGAAAAATCATATGCGTAATGCGAAAAAGTAAAAAAGCTTTTAATTGGGCGTCCAACATTAGACCACGTGTAAAAATGACAGTAACCACAGGAAATACTGAACTTTAAGTTAGTTAAGTTTAAGTAAGTTCAGGATGGCTCGAATTAAATGGAAGACATGGTATTCGTTTCCTAAAAGTGTTTGGAGAACGTGTTCTAGTGAGGTTAAAGCAGTTGCTCTTTTTCATTTTATACTTCAAGCCCCGATTTAAAGAATTCAATAAACTAAATGCCTAAAATGCTGATAAATCCGCATTTTTGTGGAGGGTTTTGTCAAACACAACATGGGTACACAAAGATGAAAAGCCGGCACCAGGATGGAGAGTTCAAAAGACCATGTAACCTTTATATATGCTATGCCAGGCACACATAGGTTGCTGGTACTTGTGCTATGTAAATTTAAGAATTCCCGAGATTTTAAAAATGCAGAATTGCCTGTGAAATACCAGGCAAGTACCAAAGGATGATTAAAACAACCTTTTATTCTGATGTGAAGCAATATCTGAGTAACACCAATAAGCCATGCAAGGCACTCGTCCGAAAAAGATCTAAATACGGATCAAAATTACCCTGTTCTTCATTATCAACACTACTTCGGTTTCGCTTATTCCGACAAATATCTAAAATGTGTATGTATGTCCGTATTACCGAAGTTTTACTGTATCATAAAACTTCATGGTGTTTAATTAAACTTTTTAAAGGATTCTTATGGTTACGGCCATAATAATACCACTTCCACCAATATCGGAAAAATCGACATAATTTACGTTGTTTCTTGTAAAATTTAAATATATACCTCTAATAAACATTATTTAGATTAGGCGTAAATGTCTAAAAAAATTGTTGATCTAAATAAAATATATATAATTTTTTTAAATTTTACCGTTATATGGACTAACCATAACTAACCTGACCTAAATAATGTGTGGTAGTTTGGTAATTTTTAATCTCTTTTTCTCAAAAATAAGCTAAAAGATGTATAATATATAATACAGGTTTAATATTAGAACTATTAAATTTAAACATTAAAAATTATGGAATAAAAATATTAAAATTTTAACCATTTCCGATAGCGATAAGAGATTTTAAATGGAGCACGCTACACCCTTCTTAAGGAAGTAACTTGTAAATATATTAAATAAATGCACTGTAAATTTTTTAAAATTTGAATTATCGCTGCCAATCCTAATATAAAATATTTATTTTATCTCATAATGACCTTTAGTTTTTGAAATGTCAAAAAAAATCTAGTTAAAATATAATATTTAATACAGAAGGTGTCATTTATATTTTTAAAGTTATATTATGAATAAAGTATTTTTCCAACATATTTGGTAAAGCTGAAAGTGGTATTGATGTGGCCTTAGTGTGAAGAATCTTCAAGAAAAGGTAAATTAAACGTATTAAATTTTTACAATATTAATTTTTCTTTCCATATAACTGCATGTGTGGTATTAATGCTGAATGGTAATTTTTTTATTACTTGGTATAGTTACAACAAAAGTATATACTTACATTTAATAATGTTACTGCGAGAATAGATAATTTATTCTTAGTACAAAAATACTATATGCAAGCACAACTGCTTATTATTTAATCATACATAACAACCGTGTCAGATATTTAGCTGTAATTATTCCTTAAATTATTAAGATCTGTGATAAATATTGAGAAAATACAATATTAATAAATTAAAGCGGCAGTTATAGTTACAACTGGATGTACAATTTTATTTAAAGAAACAAAAATGGGCTTAAAGATATTTGAGATAATCTGTACAATCAAGAAAAATAATGCACGAAAAATATAATACCAAATAATTGTGTTGTAACTCCACTGACCAGGGATCGTAGATATTATGATATTTATGAAAAATATTAAATAATCGGATATTTTCTTATTTTAATTTTCTAAGGATAATACATTAGGTTAGTAATAGTAAAAGCTTTTTATACTTAATTCTAAAAATTTATAACTCGTAACACACAGAATAAAAATATGTTATTTATTGGCAAAAAATTAAAGTACCTTATAAGTCAACAATAATAGGAAATTTCAAAAGATGTTATTTATTTGGGTACACGCCAAGTCAGATTAAAGTCCAATTTTTTTTTAAATAAGTAAATTAAAAACTAAAAGTCGACGTTTCGGTGGCAAGTCTGCCACCGTTGTCAAGGTAAAATTAAATAAAAATAAAGATTTAAACAATTAACTATTATTTAGGTTTGTAAATTATAAAATTTAAGCTTGAATATCTGGTGTATTTATTGTTTATAATACAAAAAGGTGATGAGCTAGTTAATTTTTGGTTTAACAAAGTTAACTATACGTGTTAATTAAATTAACCGTTATTGATGCTACACATTTATCTTTATTTAATAATATGTACGCACTTTTTTTAATTTTGCGTTTTTTAGAACAAGTTTCCTTTGCTAAAATACTGGAAGCATTTAAGTTTTGTGATTGTTTTCAAATGCGTGTTGGCAAATTTTAGATTTGTGAAATTCTTTGTTTTTAATGTATGTTTAATTAGGACATTCTGAAAATAGCTTAACATTTTGGAAGACTTGTATATTTTCGACCAGGGATATACGGGCCATAGAATGTTTTTGATAAGATTTACCCTTTTATTATTAAATTGTATACCTACCTTATTAAACATTATTTCGTTTGAAACCAACGCATTAAGAAGTATTAAAAATGTCTGTTTTAGTAATAAAAAGTTCACTAGGATGCTACTTACTTTTTAAAGAAGGGTTTACGTTTCCTAAACATAATAAATTGAAAAGCGGCGAAATACGGTGGAGGTGCACCCAAATAAATGCCCTGCTAAACTGTATACCGTCGGTGTCGAATTCACAATTACCAAGTGTGATCTAGCTCACAACCATGAACCCAAGCAACAAGCTTATTGCCAGCATGTTGTCGTGACGACAATTTGACATGACTCTGAAGTAAACATGTTATAAAATGTCGCGACTTTTAGTGTCGTGACAATAGAGTCGCCACATTATCGTCACATGAAACAAGTCTAGTGGCGCTTTAAGCGCGAACTAAAGGATGTTTCTAAAACAAAAAATAAAACGGTACGCCACTCTCTGTGTACATGTGTGTAAAGTTTTTGTGTTTTCTTTATATTAAATAAATAAAAATACAGCTTTTATGTCTCCCAATTTTGTGTCGTATCTTGTTTAGTTTAAGAGAAAAAAATACCTTATTGCATAAGTTATGATTAATTACCAACGGAAACCGTTTTTAAAAATAAATTTTATTTGTTACAAGTACAAAGAATGGATTAAGAATAGTTAACAAATGTGAAACAGGTTATATTTATAAGTTCGGTCTTATCTAGCTGCTGACTGGGCTTTCCGTGAATTTCTGGTACTATTCAGCTTTTACGTGCACATAACTCATATTTTGAAAAATTACGTTTTTATAATTTTTTATTAGCAATTACGTACCAACAATAATAAATTGACTTTAATTATGGTTTATATCCACTGTAACAGTTTTTGGTAAAAAAGTGTTTTCGGCTTTTTTAATTTTTAGAAAAGTTTAACACCCTGCATCTTGAGAATAAAAAAATTGCGGACTCATGTTTAAATAAACTTTTCTTTATATTTCTAATGTAGAGGCTGCCTTTAAATTTTTTTACAACATTTTGCAACACCCATTATATTTTTGGAAAATCTCCAGTATACATCCCGTTTGGACGCCACTTGTTAAAAGATTTAAAAATATTTCACATTAAAAAATGCCTATTGGTGCTTACTAGGTGCATGTTAAATTTTATGAAAATAATTAAACAGTATTTAATTTATGTTAAGAAAACTATTTTGGTCTTAAAATAAAAACCCACTGTATAGGCCAAGGAATTTTATCCTGTCTTTTTAGTCATCAAATAAATTACACCCCCTATAAAACATAATTAATTTTTGCCAAAATCATGAAAAAATGCATTCATTTCTACTAAAGCAAACTTTAATAAAAAATTATATACCGGTTAAGCTAAATAACTTAACACATAGGCACTGTGATGAAAAGAAACAGTCTAACGTGAACACCCGCTTGTAAATATTTCTGATTGGATTAGTCACATACATCCTTTTTTGTTGCTTTACTGGCCGATATCCCAATGCCTATTTGCTTAACCAGTATATATCCTTAGTTTTGGCGTAGGAGAAACTAAAATTTAATATGTAAAAATCAGACCCAGAAATCGTGTTGACCGGAGTTATCTTTTATATATGTAGTCCTTTTTTAAAATATTATCTGCATCCTTTTGGTCGAAAATACATACAAGATAACCTGCGCCCTTTACTTTTAGTTGAAATTACATGTGTTTTGTATAGCGGTCAGTAAAGTAAAAATAAAGGATGTATCTGACTCATCCATTTCGAAATGTTTACATGCGGGTATTCATGTTAGACAGTCTCTTTTCCTTACATTGCCTATATGTTATGTTATTTACTGGAACCAGTATATCTTGTTATATATCATATAATATAATATATCATTTGATATACAGTGATTGTCTAAAGTCAGGACCTCCCTTGTAAGCTTTAAATTATTTAGTATTTATTCATAAAAATTTCAAGTAGTATGACAACATAAACCAAATTCTATTCAAGAAATTGCATATATAAATATCCAACTAAGAGTTGGGCGCCATTTCAAAAAAAAAAAAAAAAAAATAGAAATGAAGGGTCTTGTGACACCTGATTTTATTGCTCCCGATGAGTACATTATAATCCTAGAATATAAATTTAATATCTTTACCGACTACAGAATGGTGGTACTTTAAAAATGACCTAAATAACTGATTTAAATGGCCACATTTCCAAAACCAATAAATTTAGATATACGTTTTGTGATTATTTTTTTAAAGCTCTTTGAAAGATACTTTTTATGGTGTAATTACTTTGAATATACAGGGTAGGACAAAAAGAACATATTTTTTAAATGAGGCACCCTGTTGAGTATATCGTCATTAGAAAAATATTTAAAAGACCTTTAAGGAAATACCACATAATGTATATCTGACTTAATTAGATCCGGAAATATGGTTATCCAAATCGGGTATTTAGTACCGCCCTTTTGTAGTAGGTAAAGGTATTGACTTTATATTCTGGGGTTATAAAGTTCTTATCATGAACTTTAAAATGATGTGCCACAAGACGTCCCCTTCCGTTTTTTGTTTCAAAATGGTGCGCAACTTTCAGTTTGACATTTTTATCTGTCATTTCTTGCCTAAAATTTGGTTTATGTTGTCTTACTAAAGTTCTTAAATTTTAATGAAAAATGCCAAACACTGTGGGTATATCGGTGAACCCTGCTATCGTCAAATTAAATTTTAATTTAAAGCCAGTTAAGTCGCTTTTAACAAAATACATATGTGAATTTATAGATTTTATTGTTTATAAATATTATTTTCTCTGTTAATGTAATAAGTTATTAAACATAATATTAGGCCTATTTTTGTTAAGCTATCTTAAACTACTTAAGATTTAAAGTCAAGAAAACCCTTTAGTGCATTAAATTCTAATCCTAAAAAATAAATGTAACTTTAAATCTGAGTTCCAAGAGGAAGTGATTAAAGACGAAATGGCATAGCGCTCAAGATTTAGCAACAAAAGGCACCGGCCAATATCCAGCACAGAATCTAATCTGGGATCTGTGTGCTCCCTGCTGTTTGTAATTTCACTTCTACAAAAATGCACACGAAGAAATAATTAAGTATGGCTGCGTTAATATACAATGACGGTCATAACTTTTACTTTTATTTAATAAATTCCATTTGTTGTAATTGCTTTTATTTTATTATATCAATTTTTCTACCGGTACATTTATTAGGTAAGTTCTAGAAGATATTAGTATTACTTGTTAATTAACGGTACAAATAAGTAACTACATAATAAGTTAAGACTAAAATGGATTTATTTGCAATACTTTTTATAAAAAACATTGTAAACTAATTGTACTATATTTCTATTAGTTCCTTAAAAGCCCTTAAAGATTGTTTTAACATGACATCATTAAAGAGCCAGCACAATATCAGATGCTCCATATTAACATTTACTAATACCAAGATCTTTACTTTTGCGAATTTACATTTCAAGGATTATCATGGTATTGTATTGTAAGCTACTAAGACAGTATGCCCCTGCCGTAGGCTAGCTATTTGGAAAAACATGTGGACTTAACCCCAATATGATCTATTGGTCATATATTACTGTCGTAAAACCGATAATAACCTACACCTTCTTGGTGGGGTGACAAAAAACGGAAGAAATAACCACACAAGGCACGCTAATAAAACTACAAAGGCTTACCTGTGAGGGTATTACAGGGGCGGAAAGAACTCCTCCAACCAGAGGCGCATTTACATATTTGCCGCCCGTAGGCTATTTTATTTTTGCCGCCCCTGTCTTCTTCTTTTTTCCTTCAGAAAAATTTTTGAGAGCAAAAAAACAAAAAGGTCCTCCTTCCATTTCTTTCAATTCTAGGTACAAAATTGATTTCGAAATCCAACAAAATTATTCATAAGACATAATCTGACGCCACCTAAAGAACGTCTGCCGCCCCCTAAAAATGCCGCCATAGCCTTCAGCCTACTCAGCCTTTTGGCAAATGCGCCACTGACTCCAACCGCCGCCATTGGGGCAACGTTGGGCTTCTTCACGCTCCACGTGTAAGGAGAAAGGCCCTTCTTAGTGCCTCGATAGTAATACAGGTACGTAAACTAAAGTCAGGAAACCTGACTGGTCACCTCAGAATACTGGAAAGTATTCGCCAAACTATAGGGGAAAAGATATCATAACTGGATCGTGGCTCGCTGGTCTAGTATACAGACGGATCCAAAATGGCTGAGTAAGAAAGTGCGGGAGTTTACAGACTAAGATGTAAACTCGCAAAGCCCTTAGAAAAATTTCCCACCATCTTTCAAGCTAAAATTTACACTATGGATATCTGCGCAATCGAATGCGTCAAAAAAGGCCTATGATCAAATATCTACATCCTATCGGACAGCCAGGCAGCCTTAAAGAGATTAGCTCCATACTGCTTTGATTCAAGGCTTGCCTGGAAATGACGACAATCATTTTATTAACTAGCTACAAACAACAGAGAAACTCTGATGTGGTTACCAGGACATGAAGGAGTGTGGGGGCAACGAAATTGCTGACTAACTAGCCAAAGTAGGTGCACCGGCCCCGTTTTATGGACCGGAACCATTTTGCGACATAACAAGAGGTCACCTAAAGAAAGAACTCAGAGAATGGGAACAAAGCAAAAAAGGGACTCGCTGGAATAACCCTCCAAGACAAAGACAGGCGAAGAAATTTATGTCTCAATCTCCCAAAAACACTAAAAAGCTATTAGAGCTTTAAAAGAACGGGCTAAAATATCTGGAAGGACTATTCGTGATTCCAGAAGATATAAAAAGGCTCGCTCCCCAAAATATATACCTTAAAGTCATTATATCTGGTTGATACCTATACTTAAATTGGATAGCGAAATGTAAGGAAATAAATAAATTTAGTGATCTAGAATGGATTTACTGGACTTACAAGTCTCCCGAGTATCATAAAAATATTTCTTCCTTTTGTTTATAAAAGATTAATCAGGACCTGATTTTTTTGCTTTCTCAAGCCAGAAATATCTACCAGTTTATTTTTTATAAATAGTAAACAACTAATTTTAGGATTTCCTGAAAAAACGTGACTCGTTTTTAAACACTTTGCATGTCTAATTCCATGTTTTTTAATAAGTTCTGTTGTTCTATCCAAATATTTATTTTAAAAGCAATATTCTGTAAAAGACAACTGATTCGACATGGATTTATTAAAATATTTATAAACACTAGTATGACTAGGTACGAAACTTTCTGGTAGAAGCATATTATAAGGGAAAGTTCTTTAAGACAGTTAAAAATTAAAAGAATAGTTTAGGACTGCTCAAAGTAATCTTTTACTTATCGTGATCTCTGAGGCTGTCACCCGTAGAAAAGTATCCTTAAGCTCAGCGATGCTTAGCCTGGCTTTGCAGAATCTGCAAACCTGTTTGAAAATACATTCCCAGTCACGCTTCTAAAGTAAAGTGACCACATTTTCATTAAGACAAAGCGGGACAAATGGAAAGAAATGAGATTTATAATACCTGCAACAAATTTTATTTGTTTCCGTGTTTTTGAATTTTGAAGAGCAAAAATAAAGGGACTCATCTCCATTAAAACGTTATATGTACAGGGTTTTCTTTTATATTCTGCCACCAACTTTTAAGTATAACCAAGAAGGATGAAAAGAACGGTTGAATAAAAGTTTAATACTATTTTTTATCTATTATCTTCTGAGCATAAAAGAAGGAATAAA
The DNA here is from genome assembly GCA_014170235.1 of Listronotus bonariensis. Classification (NCBI taxonomy): domain Eukaryota; kingdom Metazoa; phylum Arthropoda; class Insecta; order Coleoptera; family Curculionidae; genus Listronotus; species Listronotus bonariensis. Next base: position 37,395 of record JACEGR010002184.1, on the reverse strand, counting down.
TAACATCAAAAACTCATGAAAAATGAGGAAGTAAACTTTTTTAAATGAAATATTATGTCACCATTAAAAAGTTCTTTATAAAGCTTTACAAAAATACTGCTTCGATATATCTATCTTTAATAGTTTCGGATATAATATGCCCATTTAAATCTGGGTATAATTTCCGTTACATCTATATTCTTACCTTAATGCCGTAGGTAGGTATAATGGTAGTTATATCTACGATGTTTTAGATTTAAGTGGTAAAATTTTAAAAATATTAAAGATAGTTATATTAAATGTGGCCTGGCATGCCGCACTTCTTAATAAACTTCCCTCCTATGGTCTTTCAACTAAACTCTGTACTTGGCTCTCTAGTTATCTATCTGATCGACGTATATCAGTTATTGTGGACGGTCATTTTTCAAGCTTTCACCAAGTAAATGCTGGAGTGCCTCAGGGCTCAGTTCTGGCATACCAACATTATTTCTTCTTCACATCAACGACCTTCTCTCGTCCACAACTAATTCCATTCATAGTTTCGCCGACGATAGTACCCTTCACTCCAGTTTTCAGGTTCCTAAACCCATTACTAAACCTGACTTGGAAAACAAAGGCAGAGCGATGCAGATATCCCTTTCGCTGGATCTTAATTTAATATTGGATTGGGGCGCCAAAAATTTCGTCCATTTTAATGCATCCAAAATACAATCACGTTCCTTGTCGCGAAAAGAGTCATCAAATACTTATCCTCTACTTATGAGCGGCCAAGACAGAACAAAGACACCTTCAATCTTGTGGGCGTCACATTTGAAAGTAACCTTAACTGGCATAAACACATTGTATCTATAGCCACGGCAGCTTCAAAAAGCTTGGATTTCTCTTTCGAGTCAAAAAGTATTTTTCCGCTTCTAATTTATACACTTTATATGTGTCCCAAATCTGACCTCCCTTGAAATATTGTTCTCATATCTGGGGCATGGCGTCCCCCACAACTCTAAGCATTCTTGATTCTATTCAAAGAAGAGCTATTCGTCTCATTAATGATCCTTCACTTACAGAAAGGCTTCCCTTTCTTGACCATCGTCGGGCTGTGGGGGATTTATCGCTTTTTTATAGGTATTTTCATGGCTTCTGCTCTGAGAAATTGTCCAGTATAGTTCCTCCACTCACGGTTCCCAACAGAGAAACTCGTGGTTCCGCGCGTATGCATCCCTATACGGTCCAACTGGACAGACCCCGAACTTCTCACTTTGTTCGTTCTTTTATCCCTAGAGTTTCTAGTTTGTGGAACCTGCTGCCCGCGGAGGTTTTTCCTTCCTCCCCAAATCTTCAAGTATTTAAGTCCCGTGTCAACAAACTCCCTCTTACCTGGCTTAAGACACCCACGGTGCGTTAGTATTTAGGCTTTTAGCCTTCGTGGTTTGTCCAAAGATTAAAAAAATAGAGAGTGGAATACAAACTTCGATATGCAAGAAGCTATGAGTAAAAGCATCACTGGGATAATTGCTGTGGTTTTTATTTATTTTTTTTTCTATCTCTATTATTAGGCGAGATACAAGTGCCTGGTCAAATTGACAAAATTCGAAAAACACCCTGTATCTCCAAAACAAATTACGTTAGACATGCTTTATTTTCAGCACTGAATTTGTTTTAAAAATAAAAATGGATATTGTGCAATCAGATTTGTTCCTTCTCTTTAAGTCTTCGCTATAGTATGCAAAGTCAACGAAAAGGCGCCAGCCTGTACTGTCTAACATTATAGAAAACCTGTTTTCAGTTTTATTCAAATCAATTTTTCTGTTTAAAGAAATTGCTTTACGTATTTAATTATTAAAAATAACAATTCTTTGGTCAAAGCAATGTTTTATCCAACTTGGTTATGAAACCTCAACAGACAACACTAGCCTTTCGGTATTATTTTTGTGTTAGCGAACAAGTCCTCCGAGGGCGACCGTAATTCTTCACAAACGGGACACAATGGACGTAATTAACACGTGAAATATTAGAAAAACAAGTAGAATTATTAATCTTGGAACTCTCGTCCGGGCGAGAGATTGGACTGTCAGCCGGGTTACAAATAGAGGCGGGTATGTCGGTCGTCTCCTGCTGTAAATCATCGATGCCGCTTCTCGGGCAGTGGCTGCTGCGTTAATGCCTGGTTGTTGGTGCTTTGCTATTGCTTTTTCAGCACTGTTCCGGCTGTCATTTATCAACTTGAAAAGTACGCACTTTAGGGTTTAGGGACATTCCGGACAGTTGATACCAGCTCTTAATATCTATTAATCTTTCATTAGGTCGGCGTGGTTTGTGTTCTGCCATGTAAAAACAAGATAATGATGCCATTTTTTTGGATAAAAATAGTATACCTACTTATTAAAACCGTTCTTGCATGTGTCTAGTAAGGATAACCATAAAGTTTCCAAATAAAATTGTATTTTATTGTTCTGATGGTTTCAGAATGTTATTAAAGTTCTGCTTATAATAATATTAAATAAAATCATTAGAAAATGACTTTAATTTATTAAATTTAAGTAATTGTTTAGATGGCCACGCAAATCAATCTAAGGGCTCCAGGTGACGTCAGAAAAATACAATCGCAATGTTTTAGTATGTAATTATCATGTAGTCAGTTTTGTAGAAATTAATAGATCCATTATCTTAAAAAACATAGCGTGGTTTTAGTGGCGTGCTGGTACATGAAAGTTAACGAAGCAGTGATTTTCCTAAAACAAAAATACAAAACATCATCCTTTAAAATGTAATTTTTAGGATAGATAACATTTACATAGGCCATAAGGGACATTAAATTATTCTAATTTTATTGGGCCTTTAACAATTAGGGCCTTGACTCCAACCGAGCTACAATAAAAATCCAATTAAAGCTGGCTAGACATACAGCTTCTAAATTATATTTTCTTTGCGTGTTTTTGTGCTCGTCGAGGACTGGAAGGTTATTGAACTCTTTGTTTCTCCTGCAACCTGCTGCTTGATCAGTCGCGTGCTTTAATCGGACGCGGAATCTGTTGTTGAAGCAGCTTGTTTTGACTTTTAACGGCTATCTGTGTATCGTGTCACATATAAAATGGAGCACAAATATGTGGACATGTAAACACCATCAACTTGGGCTGTCGGGAAAAATATTGGACAAATAAGTCGTGTGATATGGTCTGATGTGTTAAAGGGCTGGGTCTTTGGACGCACAATCGACGTGGCTGTGTTCGAATTCTGGTTATCCTGGTTCGGCCAAAATACTTATTTATAAGTTTGGTGAGAAATTTAGTGGTTAGCTAAACAACAGACGGACAAAGTTCAAAATGTATTGACGAGAGCCACCAAAGAACCAAGACGCCGGAACACACTTTAGCGTGTCCTACGCAACCGTATAGTCATGCGGACTTTACCTAGTTGAAAGGGTCGGATATTACCCTATGTGGGGAAGTGGTCTTAAGTTATCGTAAATAAGACCGTGGTTTGAAACTTACGTTAAGCTGTAGTCTGGCTGACATAACCGAGACGTAAAAATACAGAGCGCACAATAAGTCGAGCGGCTTCAGTGCATGGCTTATCCCGGTCCCATTCTAAGGTCTAAGGTGTGGTGTATGTCTAAATAATATATATATATATATATATATATATATATATATATATATATATATATATATATATATATTGTTAAACTTTGCTGACAAGTTTTAATTAATTTCTCAAGAAAGGGCAAAACCGACTATAAAATATTAAAACACTAAAGTGAAAAACCTTATTAGGCATTTTAATCCGGAAAAAGATTACGAACAATTAAAATGGTAAACAGGGTGCGAAAATGTTGATAAATTATTTTGTTGACCAAATTTCGTCAAAGGTCAACAGGACAGAAAAGACTTTCACAAATATCTCTGTGGTTTAATAAAAATACACTTCTTCAAAAACAGGTCAGAGCATCCACGTTTTTATGATAACGTCATTGACGAATTTGAGAGAAGTGACGCGAATTACATTACGAATAAGTAAGTTTTTAAAAATTGCTTCCTGTACCTAAAATTTCACAGCACGCCTCTGCATAGCTTATGTTATGAAAATATTAAATTTTCATATTGTAAAAAAATATACATGATGTTCCATTTAAAATTACACAGTTGCCGTATATATATGCACCATTGCACCATTTCCGAAATTCCTCAGTTAATGCCAAAATTGACAGCAATATATTTTAAATGGATCAGGTCATGTACCAGTTGAGTTCAACTAAACTAAGACTGAACTAGCTATGTAAAATGCATAAATGTCTTACATTTTTGTTTAGTACGTTTTCTTTTCTAAATATTCGCAATGCTCGTCTAAATACATCAATTTCTGTTGCTTCGAGTTTTCTTTTTTACTTTTCGTAATTCTCCATGTTTCTGGGCCATAAGTTAGATCACTTTTAATAAATGAGAGTTTCGTTAATGTGGTACCTTCGTCTATTTTCAATTTCAGGGTTCCAAAGTACACCATCGAAACATCCGATTGTTTTTCGAGCAAGTGTTATTCGTTTTTAAATTTCTCATCTGTGCCCGGAGTGTCAAAGTCAACTCCTAAGTATGTGAATTCCATGCAGAAATCAATTTGGTCTGTGTCTTACTTGGATGATAATTCTGCTTCTGTAGGAAAGCATTTTGTTTCCTGTATGTTAATTTTCAGACCAGACCCTACTTTACCTATTCTCCCTGCAGTTTTTCCATCATATATGGTAATTCGTCTTTATTTTTTGCTATATGGACCTGATCGTCGAACAACTGTAGGGTGCATTTTCTTTTCGACTGTTGGAGAGCTTTTGCTACATATATTTTAAATAATTTGGGTGATATACAATAACCCTGACGTAGGCCTTTGTTTACAGAAACATTTTGAGATAGTCTGTTTCCCATTTTTATTCTTGATGTTGATCCCTCATATACCTAGATGTTTAAGGGCTCTTATGACAGTATGGTTTATTTGGTATTTATTAGTTTTAACAATATTAATGTTAGAAGTGATCCTTAAATTTAGGAATAATAATTAGAACAGGATCAAATTTCTATCAGGAATATATAGGAAAATAATACAAATAAATAAAGCGTTTACCAATAAGAGCGTTAGGGCCGTATTCATAGACGTTACTTGAAGGCCGCCTTAAGGACGCCTTTCTCAAGGCTGCCTCAACTCTTCCTTACCTTGTCGATTTCATAGTCACATTTTAAACCTTCCTTGAGTAGGGAAGTTCTTAAGGATGAGTTGATTTGACAACATTCTATTACTGTCAAATTTATAACCCCACTTTAGTGTTTTGAGAATTTTGTGCTTACAACGACTTTTTATATTTAAATTTTATTTTTGTTTGTTGAATATATGGGATTAAATTAGATTGTATTTTTGGGTTCTTTGTGTGTCATTTGTTTTTTAATATGTCGGAGGAAAGAAAATTTTATTCCGACAGAGAAAAGCATTTACTTATTAGTTTAGTAGACAATTACAAATTAATTGTGGAATGTAAAAAACTGATGGGACAGCATTAAAAAGTAAGCAAGAAGCTTGGGACAAAATTTGTAAGTCCTATAATTCTAGTGATCGAATATGTCATATCATAGAAATGCACTAAGATCAACTTATTTTAGATTTGAAGAACCAAGAATTAAACAAAGAAAATTGTGATGATGTCATTACATCAATTCTTTTCGACCCTAAATATGACAATAGAAAAGATGAAGGTACCAAAAGTAAGTAATACAGATAATTAGGAATGTTTTTGTTATACCTATAGTTTATGTATTTATTTATTTATTTAATTTATTATTATAGATTTGAAAACCCAAGAATTAAACACAGAAAATATAGATGATGCCATTACATCAATTCTGTTTGACCATAAATATAGCAATAGAAAAGATGAAGGTACCAAAAGTAAGTAATATGGTTAATTAAGAATGTTTTTATGCCTTTAGTTTATATTTTTATTTATTTAACAACGGGCGATTTGCCCAATATAAGATCATGCAGAACTTTTTATAAAGAATAACCTTTTTTTCGTAAAATCAATAATAAAAAAGTTTTCCATATGGTGCGAACTTACGTAGACATGCTGTAGATATATGTATATATATATTTATATGTTTTTCAAGGTACAGTTGGCTGTGTTGAACGTAAATCAAGGAAACGAAAAACTAGTGATTCTTCAATAAAAGATACAAAAGAATATCTACACGAGGAGGCAACATTGAGACGAATAAAATTGGAGGAATCAATAGTGCAGCAAAAAGAGCTTCATTTATTAAAATTAGAAGCAGCTGAAGCTGAAAAAAATATTGGGAAATTAAAACCCAGTTAGAATTAGACAAAAAATAGAGGGAGTGTAGTTTTCTTTTTCTTGGCAGTTTATTTTATTTATAGTAAGTTTATTTTGTTAATAGAATTTAATTTTTGTTTAATTAATACCTAATTAGGTATAGGATTATTTATGTTGTTTTCTTTATTTTTTTCTTGTTATTAGAGTTTCAATTTCATTTTATGAATACTGGGTTCTATATAGGATAATTTATGTTATTTTCTTAATAATTTATTTGTCTTGTTATCAGAGTTTAAATTTTGTTTTATTAATATTAATTAAGATTGTTTATGTTGATCTCTTTATTTTCTTTTTGTTTTCTTATTAGAGATTTAATTTTTGTTATAATGCAGTGTTTTTTTTAATAAACATGCATTTAAAATACTTTCTTTTATTCTTGTGGCCCTATGTAATTCTTAAGTTATAAGGATACACCATAAAAACAAGAAATGTGCAAAAAAACTGCCCTTCAAACAAAAAATATTTATTGCTTTCAAAAATATCTTATATATCTAATAGTGTTAAATACTGTTTAATTATAATATACAGGGTATCCAACCGGCAAACTTTAAGGGGTTATTCTACATTGAAAAAAATCATATGAACATATGTCCTAAACATCTTAGTTTTTGGACTATGGGGTGTTAAAAAAAAGGTTTTTTTTAAGCTTTAAGCTTTTATATCAATTAGGATATTTTTAAAAAATTGCAAAATGTCTTCTATGTCTCAGAAGATATTTTTTGACGTACTAGAAAAAATACATTTTTACCAGTATCGTCCATAAGGGGGTCCATAGTTACGCTAAATATTTTTTAAGAAAAGGATGGTACGCAACTGAATTTTTTAAAAATAAAAACATTTTTTGAACTCCCGTTTAGTTTAGAACAAATTTGATCTCTTGCCTTTTTCTTGTTAGCTGAACGGTTTTTGCATACAAAAATAAAAACCATTTTTTGGCATGGTTATTTCATATTGCTAATATCAAATTCTACAGTAAAAAATATCCTTTGTTATTCATTATTTAATTAGATAGGGATTTCACCATGCCAAGAAATAGTTTCTATTTATTTACGCGAAAACCGTACATCAAACAAAAAAAACAAGAGATCAAATTTGTTCTAAACTAAACGAGGATTCAAAAAATATTTTTATTTCAAATGCAGTGGCATACCATTTTTTTCTTAAAAAATATTTACCCTAAACCCCTTATGGACGACACTTGTAAGAATTTATTTTTTTCACTCACGAGCAACACCTTCAGCAAAAACAGAAAAAGGAAAACATAAAACATAACCTTAAATTTTTTCATTGTATCCTTAAGGAAGGTCAAATACTTCCTTACCTTTAAGGAACCCTCAAGGCGTATTTAGGTCACTATGAATTGAAAAACGATACCTAAGGGGCCTCAAGTTGTAAGAACGCCTCAAGGAAGCACTATGAATACGGCCCTTAGAACTTTCAAATGTTACTGTAGCAACATTGCTTAGAATTGTGTCATTAAACTGTCATAGTTGTGTTCAGTAGTCTAGCAAGTTATTATGGAGAGATACTCGATTCCACAACGTAAAGAAATTATTGCAAATAAAATTATTAAAATTGAGTTATTAAAATTTATTATCAGAATGCGGGTTATTTCGAGAAATGGTAATGTGAACTGGTCTCCATGGTCATGCGATCTCTCACCCTTGGATTATTTTCTGTGGGGCTAACTTAAATTTCAGGTCTACAAGAATAGGTCACAAACGATTCGTGACCTCAAGAAGAACATCTCAGGCACCAAACTTAATGCTATAAATTTCTTTTTTCAATAAAGTAAAAATTACTCACATTTTACTTGTAGTTATTGCATAGTGTCATTTTAAAGTTCTGAAGATCTTATTGGTAAACCCTTTAATTTAATAATTTAATTTAATTTAATTATTTACAGTGTTTATTAAAACGCATTTTGGCCTAATTATTTTAATGTAACTAAAAAAATTTGGCCCATTTTTAGTTGTTCCTATTGGCAGGGGAGCCCAAGAGGGGATTTCGGGATTTACTACAGCGCGGCAGATTAGTATACCGGAGGATACCTTGTACCCGGTTAAGTACATCCACCACATATAAGCCCACTATACAGGGCCGACCATAAAAAACAAAAATATATCCACGAGTAATTGCGAGCGCATCAGATTAAGACAGGATGAGTTAATTACATGCTAAACAGTGTATATTCCAATAATCTGTGAATTTAAGAATGACGTAAAGGCTCCTTTTTATTTTAAAGAAAATAATTAAAGTTTAACGACAACTATTAAATCCGATACGATCCGAACGATCCAATCGAATTAATATTAATATTTTCTGACCTATTTAAATTCCTATAGCGGCTTCCCCACCGATGAAAATGTATACATTATATAACATTTTTTTCTTCTTATCATCTAAGCTCTGCAAAAAGCGGAAACCTCAAAACAATGAAATCCCCGTCCACATTTGTACCACGACCTGCTACTGTACCACGTCGCAGACATATCTGGAAGTCGGAGCGGCACGCCGAGCCGTCGCGAATCAGATAAGCGTCTCAGCTCGAGGTTCGCCCCGATCCACAGAAAGTTGGTAGAGTTACGAAACATCAAAAGAATAATTGCGCGATGACGTTGATCATTCTAGAGGGGCAAAAACAAACAATTAAAAGGTTTTTTTTAAACAGCCAATGTCAATTTATTAATATTTTTAGGATATTAAAAGAAGAACTCTATATATTTTTTGTAATATGTTCGTAAATATACATATGAGTATTTTGCGCATTTAAAACTATATTTAGAGGTTTTATAATCATCAGTTATTTTTGTAAATTAGGAAAGAAAACTTGACATTGGTTCTATATTAGAAATCACATTGGTTCTTTTTGCAAAAACCCTTCAATTTTGTTCCTTGAAATAATTTGGCTATTGTCTAGCAATATGGAATGGAGTGCTGAGGACCGCATATTTCCTTTAATTTCTTTGTATAGAAAACAGGAATGCCTATGGAATGCAAAACATTCGTTATACAAGGTGTCTCTAAAAGGTCTGTACAAAATGCTACCACAAATTCCTTGGGCCCCAGAATACAACGATTTAACGCTTACCTTTGTCGAAAAGTTGATCATGTTAAAGCTACCATTTTATTTAAGCTATTTTTAAATATTTTATTTAATATTAATCATTTTGCCACACAATTCGGTCATTTGTTAATGTTAAAATTCCTTCACGCTTTGTCCAGGCAAGACTCAAAAGGTCTGTACAAGATGCAGTCACTGATTCATTGGGCGAAAATACAACGATCAAATGCAATTTATCTTTAATCAAATTATTTGATCCTTTGCTTCGGTATATTCTACAGGATGTGAAAAATTTTATTTAATTTTGTAGCTCACAAACGATCAACTTTTTAACTAAGGTAAATTGCGTTAAATCGTTGTATTTTGAAGTAAAAAAATATGGTACCATTTTGTACAGACCTTTTAGACAGGGCCGTATTAACTGTTTGAGGCGCCCTAGGCTAGAACTCTGTCCCCTGTCTGGTGCCTATTTTTTCATTGCGCCCTAGGCTGTAGCCTAGTCAGCCTAATGGTTAATACGGCACTGCTTTTAGAGAAACCCATCAGGTGACCTAAATAAAGCATGAATGATTTTTTAGTGAAATAAAACGCTTAACCTAAAACATCTTGAAATCGGTTGCTCGTAGCTATATTAATTAAATATACTCCCTTTTAATCTAGAAAATATAAGAGAATAGAATTTTTTAGACCTATAATATACCGGGGCAAAAAAAATTATGGCAATTTCAACATAAGCAAAGAACGGCAGGTAGTACCCTCTACATTTTACAACATAATATAAGCACATTTTTATACCCCACTCTAAAAACCCCCTTTAACCAATTTTTGTGTAAACAGTTTAATAAAAATCAAAACATTTAAGAATTCCTAAAATTAAATAAAATCTTTGACACCCTGCATCTTGCAAAAAAGCAACTTTTTGACTAAGGTAAATTGCGTTTTGACCCAAAAAAATTTGTGGTAGCATTTTGTAGAGACCTTTTAGAGACACCCTGTATTATAATAAACAAAAAGTATAATTCCTGTGTACAAATAGCCACCGAATTAAAAATAACGGTTGCTGAAAGTTAAAAAAAATGAATACTAAGGAAAAATTAAAATATATTCGCGCAATATGGATCGCATAAATAATGGTTACTGAGTGCGAGGTCCGATGCAGCGTACTCTCTCGCCGTCGCACACCAATGCTTTTGATGTAGATTTACCGACAAGCTTTAATCAGGGCGGACCTCGTACAGCGACGTTTTTCTGGTCCGCGACGGCGTTCGCTCCGACGTCCAGATATGTCCGCGACGTGGTTAGTCCGTCCCTGGCAACGTAACAAATGCACATGTTTTACAAAAACACCATTTTAAGAACTTAAACAATTATTTTATCATACCAAGTACTACTTATAAAAGCTATTTATGAAAAATCTATTTCCAATGACGTCCTTTTAGGCAGGGCCGGCCTGAGGGGTGAGTCAGCGAGGCAACCGCCTCAGGCGGCATGTTTTCAGGGGCGGCAAAATGATCCTAGAGGGGCGGCAAAATGACCCACTTTAATGTAAAGTTAGTTTCTAAAATTGAAAAGTTGTGGAATTTAAAAGTGGAGACCTTTTTCTTGGTATTCAAAAATTAGTTTGAGAAATAAAATAAATGGGGTGCATTAAGTCCATAGAATTGTAGTAATAAAAATCAAATGGAGGTGGGGACCGTTTTTTATGGTCTTCAAATATTTTTAACCTCCAATCTTATTTGCTTGTGGGGGCGGCAAAATTCTAGCTGCCTCAGGCGGCACTTTTCCTTGGGCAGGCCTATAGGGCACATAATATGTCTGTAAAAGGGGCATTAGGACAGAAATTTATGGGAACTTGTCACATTATTTTTATGTGCTCTATATAAATTAAAGAGATTGCCCACATATACTTGGACACCCTGTATATTAGATAGTGATTTGACCATGCCGAAAAATAATTTTTATTTTTTTACTCGAAAACCATACATTAAATAAAAAAGTCAAAAAATTAAATTTGTTTGAAACTTAACGAAAATTCAAAATAATATTCCTTTAAAAAAAATCAGTGTCGTACCCTTTTTTCTTTAAAAAAAAACATTTGCAGTAAATCGCTTATGGACAACACTAATAAAAATTTATTTTTTCCTTGTACGTCAAAAAATGTCCCTTGATGCATAAAAGATGTCTCCCAAATTTCCCAAAAATATTAGTATTAGTAAAAAAATGATTGTTTTTCCTAAATTCTAACACCTCGTATTTCTAAAAGAGAGTTAGAGAGAAAAGAACGTTTGGGACATATATTCATATGAATTTATTTCTTATTTTTATTTCGTTGAAGAATTACCTCATAAAGTTTGTCGAAAAAGTTAGTGGATACCCTGTATAAATATTGTTTAAAAAATACATATAATTATTTCCCTCATCTAAGGGGTTTATGGTTTTAAATAACATAAAAAGTAAGTTTCCAAAAAATTATCGAAATCGGAGCTGATATTGAGGACATTCGTCGGATACCTGTTTTACAGCTTCATTGACTCGACTATTAGAATTAAAATGTCATCATAGTGGACGTCATGCTGTCTAGATTTTTTCTGTTATCTGCTTCCACAGGTCTACATAAACACATACTGTTATCTACTAAATACTTAAAGTTCTCTGCATTTTTCTACAACTACACACCAGACATACTTGAATAATGCCTTGTGAATGCATCTGCAATCTATTTGTTGCGCAAACATGAATAAGTGATTAGTAAAAAAAGCAACCATTAGTTTACCCTAAGCTAAAAGTACGGAGATTTCCACTTTGTGTTGTATGTACAAAAAAAATTACAAAACATTTTAATGAACTTATTGCAAGCTGTGCTATAGTTTATATATTAAATAATAATATAATTCATTTTGAAAGTAGTGCCGCTAAGTACACAAAAAATGATAAAGTAAACAAACATTTTTAAAACCACATAGCCTTTGATAAAGCCTGATTATATATTTCTAGTTAAATTTAAAAAACATTGCCAGAACACGTATTGCGTACTTGAAAAAATCCTATTTTTTCCTTTCCTGCCATAAAATCTGAAGCGTGGGGGACCAGAAACTAGCCGGATCCAATATTTTTGCTGCAACAAATCACTGTTTAGAAAAGGGTTTGTTTAAATTATAATTTTTTCCTAGTTTGCGGCATTGCTTTCAGAAAGAATGAATTATATCTGGGTCAAGCTATACAGTATCCCAAACAGCAAGATGACGTCTTATTAACGTCTCTTTTTAGTAATTTTTGGTCACATTTGATCAGCAAAGACGTCATAAGATAACCACAAAATGACGTTAAATTGACCTCCCTAAGTCACAGACAAAAGACGTCCCGTTAATGACGTCATGATGACGTCTTTAAGATGACGAAAAATTGACGCATATACTTTTTTTAAAGCTAAAATAATAGGATAATTATCTGAAAATTGAAATAGGGAAAAACTCCTTACTGTTTGCAATTTCCTTGCACTGCTAGGTCGCATCTCTCGGGACACTGTCCAACCTGGAGATGGAGACTTTTACACTAGCCGAATATATTTCTTTCAAAGTAAACTAACCGCAGACCGGTCTCAAACTATTTTGGTCTTATCGGCATAGACAAGATTATTATAAGGGGTCGGTGTAGGCAATAAAAAGCGAATATGTTGAATAAACGTAGTAGTTTATTGTATATTACGCCATCTATCGGTAGAGTTTTTTTCTATTTAAATTTTGTAAAATTATTAGTTTTATTTTTCTGGCATATGATGTTTCGGTTGGATTTTGACACGAATCATATAATGTCACAAAATTTTTCTGGCTGGTTTTCTAAAAATGACGTTATGAGATTTTTATGAGCTAGTATGACGAAAAAAATGACGTCGAAAAGACGTCACTTCAACGACGTCAAAAACATTAAAATGACGTCATAATTTTGGTCTGATGACTTATGACCAAAAATGACTTAAAAATGGCTTCATAATGACGTCAGCTTGCTGCTTGGGATACTAGCTTACTTACGTAGAGGATCTCACTGTGCTTAATTTTTTCATTTTTGGGTATGCTAAAGGAAAAGTTTACTATGCCTGTAATATGCTGTAAGTATGCTACAGCCCTAGACATTCTTGAAATGTTGCTTTTTAAAAAAGATTTGATAAAAAAATGCAAAATATTATGCATCGTGGTTAAGCATGGCACACTTGGCAAAAGCACATTAATTTTGATCCAGTATTTTGCTTGGTTATATTTAATTTATGTCTTTATTTTTAATCTAATTGCAAATAATAATAATAATATTTATTTACCAATAAATATTACATGCGAAGAATAAAAACTAAATTTAAATGATCGGTGGTAAATAAATACAATAACCCACTAGAAAATATTTTGCGCGTGGGTAAATAATAATATAAGCTAATAAAAATCTGTTTTTTAAAATGGGCTTGTTTAAAAAGGGTTGCCATTTAAAATAACAGTTTGTCAAAAACCTAATTTTGCCAACTTGTTTTATTCCTATCTTTCATACTCTTTCACTTAAACATTGCTATGTAAATGCAATATTAAAAATAACTATAAAATATCAAGTAGGCGTAAAAGTTTTATAAATATAATATTCTGTTTTGGAATTGTCTTAGAAGTCAAAAAACCTTTAAATATACAGGGTGTTTTATTTAAAATTTTAAAATCGGCACCGTTTACGCGTACTTAGAAGTATCGCGGCCTAAAGCGAAAATATTTTCTTAATAAGAAACAACTTAAAGCAGATATGTTCTGTAGTTTGGCGGATTCATTTAATGGATGGTATTTATTTGGGTACACGCCAAAATAAAATTAAAAGTACTAAAAGACCAAAAAAATTTAAACAAGTAAAAAGATATTTAAAAATCGACGTTTCGGTGGCAAATCTGCCACCGTTGTCAAGACAAATGGAATTAAAATAATAAAAATAAAAACTTACTATTATTTAGGTTTTAAAATTCACAAATTTTATGTTTTTCTAAGATATTCTGAAAACTTTGACATTAAATGTCAAAACATGTTTGCCACCGAAACGTCGATTTTTAATTATCTTTTTACTTGTTTAAATTTTTTTTGGTCTTTTAGTACTTTTAATTTTATTTTGGCGTGTACCCAAATAAATACTATCCATTAACTTAAAGCAGGTCAACATTATTTTATTGTAAAAGCTAGGTCTTGAAATTTTCCACAAAAATATTTTAAATCACAATTATCGTAAAAAAATTAACAAAATAAAAGTAAAAATGATCTTGCACGCTTTTGCCTCAGAAGATCAGCTTTATTATTTTATTTTTACGGTTTTTGCTACTTTACGTTCAATTGACGAAATTATCAAACCATTAAGTCTTGCGTAGCTTATTGAATAGCAAAGATAACTTTTAATTAGTTTTAATTTTGACAAGCTTTTCTCACATGAAGCAACTAAAATATATTGTCTAAAAAAATTTTAAGGGCAAATATAAATAAGGAACTAATAAACTTTTTGAGGACCTTTTTTCAAGGCCGTACCTACCACGTGGTGCAAGGCACCAGGGCGAGATGATTTTAGGACGAAAATTTTTGAAAATTATTCTTCATCAATGAACAAAAAAACTTAAAATTATTACTATTACTTTAAATATATAATATGACAAATCAGTTGACTTTTGTAGAATTCATGAATTGTTTAAGTTGTTTTTTGAAAGTACTAAGCGGTGGTCTATGTTTAAGAGCAAAATACAACATTATACATTAAAATTGCTACCTGACTGACACAAGATGGGAAAGTAGAGTTGATGCTATGATTAGGTTTTTAGATTGAACATGTAATTAAAGCTCTCAAAGAAGTTACCGGTCAAAATACCAGATTTTATATTAAAACTCGTCATCAAGCAACATGCATCTCCAATAAAGAACAACATTTTTAATTTCTTTTAGCAATTATTATACATTGAGGGCCAAATTGAACTTGCACACTTTTTAACTAATGATAACATTTTTCTGTATGGTCTATCTTTTTTATTTTTACAGTACTAATAGGTAGATATGTTTTTTAGGTTTGTCAACTTTGGTCAAATAGATTTAGTCAGGACCGATCTTACGAGACTTTTTCCAAAATGATGCATTAAACTTCTTTTGCAAAAGAAATCGAATTTATCTACAATTAGGCTAATACGTTTAATTTTATTTTGTGTCAGCATCGTCGAGAGACGATATACTACACCTTCAGCAAGGAGTAAACTAGTGCCTAAATATCTCTAACCTAAAAATTTAGTATTGTGTGTATTTAGGGGTTTTTCAGCATGCCTACAGTTTAGTAATAAAGCATTATTGCCAAATTTTAATAAAATGGTGGCGTTGTCATATTTCGGTAAATGGTATGGATTGAATTTTAAAAATTTGGAATCTTGCAAAAGTTGGCACGCTTCTTTTATTGCAACTAAAATAAATAGGACATTTTATTTAAAATACCAAAAATATTACAAGTTGCGCAAAAGAGGAAAATCTGGCAACAATAAAGGTATTAGTGTTTAATTCTATCTGCCCAGAAACCCTTAAATGCCGAAATTTGTAAACGCCGCCTAAGTGGTTTTGGAGATATTTGAGAGCATCTAAACTTTTTACCTACAATGTGGTGTTGTCATATCTTAGCAACTAGTAAAAATTTTGAAAAATTGTGAACTTATTAAATTTGGCCTGCGCAACTTATTGCAATGACAATAAATGGGGCATCCCATTTAAAAAAAAACGAAAAAGATACGTGTAGCACAAAACAGGGAAATCTTGTACCGTTGCCGTTATAACTGATCAATTATTCATCCCCGATAACTTTCAGATACTAAAAATGGTAAATGTAGCTTTAAGTCCGTTTTACAGTCGGCAAGTTCTTTCTGCAATTTTGTTGCAGCAACTTTCCTTCAACAAATAAACTTGCTGCAAGTTTATTGCAGATTCGTTTTACAGTCGGCAATTTGCTTTTTAATATTGCAAAAATAGGGCAAGGTACCAACGCAAAAATGTGAAAATAAAGTTAGAACCTAACCTAGCTATTGACCGGTATTTAAAATAGCTGTTAAAAATGAAAAAATCGAAAGAAAAAGAGCCACCGCGGCTAAAATTTGCCTCATTATTGCTGCCGCTACCCTCCTAGGGGATGAAAATTCAAGAAAAAAGCAAGAAGGTGGTGGTCACTCAACTAGTAACTTTGTGTTGGGTTGGTATCACAAAACAACCATATTTTTCTCAGACTTGCAGTTGCAACTGCAAGAAAAATCGGTCCAACTGGTAAAGTCGCAAGTCGCAATAAAGTTGCAGAATACGCTGCCAAAAATCAGCTGTTCGCGTACTGCGCATGCCTACCACAAGTTTCTTGCAAGTTGCAGAAAGAACTTGCCGACTGTAAAACGGACTTTAGAGGTTTTCAGGATATTTAAAAGTTGCAGTACTTTTTATTAACCCAGTTTGTATTTGCTACGTTTTGATGAAAAATCATCATTTACTATTAATTTTATTTTATTTACTATCTCTGTTAAAATTTACGATTACCCTGAACGTTGGTAAACATTTACATTTATAGGTAAGTGTGATAGCTTGGATATACTGGGTGACAAAGGATATTGTTAGCCCCCCAAACTTATTTTTGTAGTATTACTTTAGCAAAAATTGATATTTTTTATCATTAACATGACCACAAAATCACTTCTGGTTAAGTACCATAAACTTTCTTATTTTAAATACAGGTACCAATTTTTTTTTATATTTGTATTCTGTATAAAATTATCTTCTTAATGATATATTAAACAGGGTGTTTCTTTTCAAAATGGCGGCCAGAGAATATTTTTAAAGAAAATCAAGTACCGGTATTTTTTGCTTTGATTATATGTTTTTGCTAAGTAGGCTGTAAAAATAAAAGAATGACCCATTTTACCTTTACAGGTAGTGAATATTTCATTTTCTTTAATAAATTACTTAGATTTCGTAACTTTAATAAATTACTTAGATTTCGTAATTTCAGTTTTAAATGTAATTAATGGAGAAAATTTAAAATTTGACAAACTTTTAAATGGAAGCCCAACTATTTTATTTTATTTTAAATCTTACGTTAAAATCTCTTTCTAATGACATATTACAAAATATTGTTTGTTTTCCGGAAGGCGGCTACAGATCATTTATTCACGACATCAGAATAACGGAATTCTTTAATAAATGATCTATGGCCGCCATCGTGAAAACAAAAAATATGCTTTGATATGTCATTGGAAAGAGATTTTAGTGTAAGATTTAAAAATAAAATAAAACAGTGGTATTTTCATTTAAAATATTTGTAAAATTTTGACTTTTCTCTCATTGGTGACATTAAAAACTGAAATTACGAAATCTAACTAATTTATTTAAAAAAATGGAATTTGTCACTACATGTGAAACTAAAGTAGGTCATTCATTTATTTTCACAGCCTACTTAGCTTTTCGGGCCGCCATTTTGAGAAGAAACACCATCTATGATATATCATTGAAAAAAATTGTACAGAATACAAATATGGAAAGAAAGTAGATACTTATATTTAAAATAAGAAAGTTTATGGTACTTTCGGTTAAACCGAAAGTAATTCTAAGTTCACGACATTGACAAAAAGTGGTAATTTATGCTATAGTATTATCATGTAATTTCTTTAAAATAATCTCTCTTAAAAACTACAAAAAAAGGGGGACAACATCCTGTGTTACTCGGTATGTAAAATATGTAGTTAAGTCCTATTTATTTAAGTAGGTATTTAATACCTATTTTCTTTTAAATGGAGCTTTGTTTTATGTTTTTTAATGTTAAGAAAGTATCAAGATTTTTTGTGTTATTTAGTTAGTATATTTTATAGTCTTTTTTATTTAAAGCTATAATAAAATTGATTTTAAACGTAATGTACTAATTTCCAGTAAACAAATAATAAAATCTGAATTTACCAAAAGACTTTCTGTTATAGGGGCGGCCACTATTTTCTTGCACCGGTGCGCAAATCACCTCAGGAACGACTCTGCCTTTTTACCAGAGGCTTGGGGCGGTCCGCCCCCACGACTTCTCCGTACATTAGAGTTTCCGGTTAAACCAAAAGTACCCGAAAAGTAAAAAATATGCGAAACTATACCTGTTCTCATACCACTTTCCTCTACCAAGTCTGTTTTTTAATATGTCTAATACTCTAGTCTAGTAGTGATGACTTGTCTAATAGATTTGTTGACACCAGGTATAAAAGAAATTATAATATAGAGATTAGGAACACTGGTAAACGAAAGCACAATTTTTTAACACGATGTACATTTACGTCTATACATTGTTTTATCTTGTCTTTGTGGTATGATATAAGGTAACAATAGAAATCTTGCGTCTTAAAAAAATATTATTGCTATATTAATTTTATTCCCTAAAAACACAGAAGTTAAATTAATTTATTTTTTTATGGAATACACGACATGGCCTTATAAAATTATTAAATTATTGTAAGTTGTGGGTGTAGTAATAAAAATATGATTTAGCAGTGCCCGGCATATACAGTGTATTCCAATTTAAATGAGCTACCCCATATAATTTCGTTATTTGCATACTTATAAAAATCCTAAATACATTTTTATTTTTAGAGGGACACAATTTTGTGCCAAAACTTACCTGTTCAGGGTTATCCCATACCTTTACCAGTACAAACGTCAAATAGTCCATATAAAAAGGGAGTCAAGTGTTTTTATTAGTTCAGATATTTGTTGTTATGTGCCTGTTTGTTCTTAAATATTCTTACTAAAAAAATTTTTTGGGTAAGTAATTTTTAAAGATATTTTCTTCATATATCACATAATTATACATAAAGGGTAAAATGCAAAAATTAAAGTTCGCAATATGCTTGAACTTTCCCCAGAATTTAATCTCAATTTATCTCCCTATTAAGAGTATTAAAAATTAATATTAGTGCCAAGCATAGGCTTATAAGAATGAACCACATGCGGTCTTAATATTTAGGGTTGAAAAAGTCGACCAAATACATATCCAAACACTTCACACCCCTTACAGAGCTTGAAATTGTACTGGAATACTAGTAGTAACCACCTCCTCATTTACTGTGGGATAAATCTGAATAACCCTGTATAATCTAAGGCCACCATATGGCGTAGTATTGAAAGCATCGACTTTTGAATCGCATTGCGTGTAATTAAACTGGTGTTTTTATTAAAAGTAGTCGCATATATAATAATTGCTGTATTATTAAAGCACTCTTTGTTGTGTCGTGTTTGCACAATAAGAGTCGATTTACGTGTAGATTTAGCTTTTAAAAGTCACAAATGTGCGATTAAAACACTTATTTTA
Source organism: Listronotus bonariensis (assembly GCA_014170235.1). Taxonomy (NCBI): domain Eukaryota; kingdom Metazoa; phylum Arthropoda; class Insecta; order Coleoptera; family Curculionidae; genus Listronotus; species Listronotus bonariensis. The sequence continues at coordinate 17,641 of JACEGR010002184.1, read as the reverse complement.
CAATTATTATTTTTATGCGGTTATTTGATTGTGTCTTATTCTATTTTTTAACTAAACTAGCTGAACCAGCCTCGCATTGCTGTGGTTAGTAGTACCTAGTAATAGATTAAATATTTTTTTACTTATCATTTTGACACAATTTAATTAGTATTACCTTATACGTTAAAAATAGTTTAGTCGGTCATAAATTATAGTTTAAAAAATCATTTACAAAAAAATTAAATAGTTAGGTGATGTCTGTATAAACGAAATATAATGTTTTATAAAATATATATTTAAAAAATCAACACACAACGGTATCTACCGGGTGTCTAACAACACAAATGTTAAGCAGTAGATAATTGCATTGATAAAAATTAACCTAAACCACCCTTTATTGGAAATCACAGAACCTAAATTGTACAATAAACTTTTAATTTATAATTCAATTACAAATATTAAGGTCAATGATTAATATAAAAATATAATTTTTTTTTTTGGCTGGACCAAATTATAGATAAATATAAAATTTAATTGAAATTCATGGTTTCAGCGTTTATCATATTGGCTGTGGTGCACACTGAGATGTCACTGGACTCAATAATCTTAATCTAGGTTAGGGGTGGGCGATAATTATCGATGTTTATTAAACATCGATGTTGAGCGTTCGATGTTCGATGTTTTTCTTATCGATTTTGCAGATTTAAAACATCGATAAACCATCGTTGTTATTTACTTTTTACATCGATGTTTCGAAAAATTATTTTTATTTTTTTTAGTTTTAAAACCTTAACCAATTTCATAACTTGGAAGGTTACGGAAAATAAATCGTAAAAACCAAGAATCGTGGACGGAACGTCGCCTTAAATAGAAACGTCAGAATCAAAAGTATATTTTTAATGGCAGTATTTTAGGTTGTTAATTTTTCCCCATACATACATTTTTTTTAAATGTAGCTGTGCTAATATGTTTCCTATCATTTCTATGTTTGTTAACCAACCAAACAAATGTGTTGATATTTTCTATACATTTATTTTGATTAATTTTAAGACTATAACTATTTTTAAGTATTAATAATATGAATATTATATTATGTTTATTTTTCATATAAAAATGTTTATTATTTGTTATTAAAACTAAGACAACATATTTGCTGTGTGCATGATATTTATTGCTTAGGTTAATGAGAAAATTACAAAGGTCTATTTACAATAATTAAAAAATCAAGTTGACATGGAAATAAAAATAATTTTAAAAAAATTTACGATGTTTTTCGATTATCGATAAAGCCTTTCGATGTTAACATCGATAGTGAACATCGATGTTGCACAATCCATGTCCCATCCCTAAATCTTGGTAAAGTTCTACCATAGCCTTATTCCATTAAATAATAGGTGTACTAAATTTCGCCCAAATCGGTTAAAGCTTTATTAAGATATTTAAAAAAATCTTTAACTTTTTTCCAACTTTAACGCCCTGTATCTCAAAAATAAAAACTTAAAAAATTACCCTCTTAAGTTTCGTACTGTTGTTAGGGAACACTTTATTAAAAAGGTCAATGATTAATTAAAAAAAAAAAATTAAATTTACATCCAGCTTACTAGCAAATTCTAAACAAATTCTAACAACTACAGGATGCCCGCTAATTAATTGTCACGACACAGAGAAGCCACAGATTCCCTATGCCAAAATATTAAAATTTAACCAAACATATCTTTATTCACAAGTTAATATTGAAGAAACAGGGTATCAAAGAAAAAAATATATATTTTTTAATACGTTTTGAATATTGAAGTAAAACTCAGTATCTAGGGCTTTTTTCATAGGAACTATTTAAATCTTATAATAAATTTTATGTGTTAACTAGAGAGCGGTATCTATGCTTTTTAAATTTCTCTAAAACTCCACAACTTTTTTCTGCTACTCTTCTTCACTGTCAAAATTATCTTTATTTTCATTGGCCCAAATCAAACATACATGCTTGTCAACGCTGCCTAATAATTTCCATTCTCCTTTCTTTTGAGCCCGTTTAAAAATACTGTCTTTTGAAAACGATAGAAAAATCGGGGAGTAGGAAAAGCTGAGGGAGTGTGACTTTCTCTCTCAAAATTAAGACTAGGTACGGGCTCCAAGCAACAATTTTCGAGATTTGAGATGTTTACTGCAAATCAAAAAGTGTATGGCATAATAAATTAAACAATTCGTAAGATATGATATGGCAGTTGTAGTAATAGCTAATATAATATTCTGTAGGTAATTGCATTTCTCGGTTGCACTAAACAATTTAATCGCAAATATCTCGAGAATGGATACTCAGAGCAATTCTTACAAGGTATATCTTTTTTGTGTGAAAAGCATAGGAAAGTTTGCTGGTACACATAAATGGTATATACAGGGTACAACAAAAAAGTTAATATTGGATCTGAAAATTTTATGTCGAAAGACCCCTAGCTTCCGAGTTTTATTAAAATACTTTAAACGTGTCAAAGAATATCCTACTAAATAGAAAATATGTTCCTTACTTTTGACACACTGTATCTTCCTTATTATCAACTTTTGGATATAGGTATGTTTGGTTAAATATTAATATGTTAACATAAAAATCTGTTTTCTCTTTGTATACCGGACATCCTGTATAATAACTTCTTAATTTTTTGTTGCTGTTTGGAAATAAACCGGAATTTTATTGTTCAACTGTCAAGATATTGGCAATATTCATTCAATCACAGGTTTTATATACAAGATTTTTTGTTTTGTTTTTGTGGTTTATTTTTTTGAAAAATTGTTCTTCGCAAAAAGCTCATCTATTACTTTTTTTTCAAAAATGGACATATTTGAGCTGTAGGTTGACAGACTAATTAAAAAGTTAAAATACTAAATGATCTAAGTGCCAAAATAAACATTTTTATTTTTTGTCAAAAAATATATTATTCTATGTGGCAGTCCCAATATCCCACTATGTGATCCCAGTGCCAATTTCTTCCTAGCGATTGCAAGTCTAAAGCAGAGGCTATCATATACATATGGCCAGCAATATATTCTTTACTTATTTTTGTTTTTAATTTCTTGACATATGTTTATAGGAACTTTTTTCAATAAAAATACATAAGAAATCATCCTCCTAAGTTTTATTCCGTAGTTAGCAAACACCCTGTATTTTAATTATCAAACAACTTTAGAAAAAACACAATTAGAAAAACCCCAGCAAAAATTTTGAAATACTCTAAAAATGGCTTTCATCAAAAACTGGGTTTTGCTTTGGAGCTTTTCATATGTATTTTTTGTTTAGAGATTGCTGATGAGTCATGAACCTATAAAAACTAATCAGTCTGTATATAACGTATAGGTTGTTTACGTTTATAAATAAATCAGCATCTTGATGGAACATGACATTCGCAGTTTAGGTTAGTTAACGGCGTTTAATTGACGGCTCATCATTTCCTGGTGGAAGTGGCTGCATGCGCTCCCTCAATTTCCGGTCAGCCCTTCCCCAATTACTCGTAATCGCAGGAAATTATCAAACGCGCACTAGCAGAACGCTTGTCCTCCGCCTTATCTACCTGCTTCTGTGACATAATAATATGCAATTCAGATAGCGTACGAAATTATGTACACATATTATATCTTTTAAGTTAATATACAGGTTTCTAAATAAATGCGAAACATTTTTTGGAAGGTGATTCCTTGTTCTGTCCTTGGGGACAGGTTAGCTCTACAGGGAGTATTATTTTAATTTATTAATAATTTTTTATTAACTTTATTTTAATTTAATTGGACATTTTTGATCCTCTTTATAAATAATAAAGTATGATTTTTCTAAAATTTAAGGGTAGTATTTGCTATGACCCCAACTTTTTATGACCAACGAAAAGCATTTTTCATAAGCTTTCCAGAGAGGTGCTGCATAAACAGTGTTGCCATTTAAGATTTTTTAAGCGACTAGGGGTGCAGCTTAAGGGGTTGTTAGAGGTGTTTCGAAAAATACGTCATTTATATTCTCCCCGGGTATTATAGAAACGTTTTTTATTTATTTTTTGATATTTGCCATGGTTTAGAAAATATAGCCATTGTAAGTTTTAAAAACGCACCCTGTATATTACGACTTTGGGGTATACTTTTTGGGTTTTGGTTTGGCCTCTTAACAATTTTATAGGTACTTGTACACATGTACACTTTTGTGGTGCAACGTTTTATAGTGGAATAATAAACAAACTTTATTATCCCGCCATAAAAAGTTGCGCTACTAAAGTGCACAATGTGTGCGAGTACCTTAAAACTATACATAATAATTCAAAAAACTGGGCATGTAATATTATTCACAATTGTGCTAATTTTAACTAGTTTCGTAAGAATACAAAAAATATGTTAAAATACTTGTTTTTTTTTTGTTAGTCTATCAATGTTTTTTTTTCATTTAAGGACAATAATATTTATCACTTTATTCTAAAATTAATAATAAAAATTTTTACCTAAAAATAGTCCTCTTTTATAATTTACAATGTTTCTTCAATAAATGCTAAATAAAAATCGGTACGGGGTTCTTGACCCTTGCGAAAAAACCCCGCATATCCAAATTTCAGAATTCCAAAAAAAAGGTAAAACTTCTTTATTCTGTATTTTATACAGTAGGTTAAAAACAAAATAAAAAATATATTATTAATTTGTCCCACAGAAAAGTAAGAAGCCAACAACAGCCAGACTAATGTAAAAGGTGGAATTTGGGAGTATTACTGGAAAAAATAAAGAGAAACATATAGATAAATTAGATATGTATCATGTTCGAAATGGATATCGAGTTCTTACAAAAATAAAAGTTAATGATCCTTATTATACTTGTAAATGTTCAGAATTTTCAGAGGACAGATACTATTAAGAAACGACTCCGAGGTGGACAAAGACTTCGTTTTAAGTGAATCGCGGTATGTTTCAAATTAAGTTTACTTACTTACTTAAGTACCTTTAGTGCTTAAATTCGATGTAAGCATGTTACATCAGTATTATAGAGTAAGAGCCTGTGAGCGGCAGACCTTTGTTATTTTGTAAAAGCTAAAAGTTTGTCAGTGTATGTTCCCAACATGGGTAGAAGCAATGCTAGACTATGAAGTTCAACTCATAGTGGCTTTGGTAGGTACTAGCAGTGGGACTCCGTGCTCTATAGAATGCTACACCTCGCTTTCTATCGTAGATTTCTACTTAAGAAGTCAATAATTGCACTTTTTGGTACTCTGTGTCACAAAAGTGTTCACAATAGACTAAACATCGGAAATGTTCGTAAAATGTCTACATGTGTACTAATACTTCTCTGTTTAATTGTGCAAGATGAAAAGGGACACACATACAGCTATTGCAAATTAGATTTACGGACTATCATTATTGAGCAATTGAGTTGTAAATTATTGTTTTTAACACGGAACAAAAAAGGGTTAGGTTTTTAATCAATTTTTATTTAATTTTTATTCTCTTTTACTCTTGGAGTCAATTTTGGACTATGACATTAGCAGTTATTATGTCTATCGGATACTCCCTCCTTTTATGAAATTACATTTTTCTGAAGATTAACTTAACCTTTTTTAAAATAAATAGTTCAATGTTCCCTACTGTGAATCATTTAAATCAGTAAAGCAAAAATATGGGACCAATTTGTGTAAACAAAAAATTCAATATCGAATTAGGTTTATAAAATTGTAAATCTTTGCAAAAATCAAAGTCACACTAGTTGGACAGTAAACACATGACTAGAACTAAAATTATATTTTTTCATCATTGTAAAAACCATTTTTGGTAGAATTCTACACGTTCGGGGACCTCGCTTACACCCCCACAGACGCTCAGGTCTACCCACGGTCTACCTGATCGAAAGAACTGTACCGTTTTTTATTCAGGCAGACCTGAGTGTGTGTGGGCAAAACTGTACAGTTTTTTTAACCTGTTCAGGCGATCGAAGTAAAATCAAAAATATCCTATTTGTACCCGCCACAGACACTCAGGTCGACCGTAGAGGTTGTAAAGTTTTTTAACCTGTTTATTTTAAAAGGCGACTGAAACCGGCATCCTTTGTGAACTCGAGGGTGAACTGGTTTATTTGTAATTGAAAAAATACATAGTTATTGATTATGTCAACAGAATTTTTAAACAATGCAAAACATTTTTTGGGTTGTTTTTTTTTAATTAAAAAGAATAAACTATAGGTAAATTCCATTTAATAACTTAATGATTATAAATATAACTTAAATGTCATAAAAAATACTAAAATTAAATAAATGTAATATACAAGGTGTCCCATAAATAAAAGCTTGTGTGTGCGCAGTTTTTCTCTCCGGTAGCCCGGAGTGCATATAAGGTGTTTCCCAATTTACGGTAAAAAATTAAAGGTTGTTTTGTAAGATAATAAAATTGAAAGTTGAGATTATACTCCCAACTCGGACCTATACTTAAAAAGGTAAAAGTTATTATTTTGTTTTATTAATTATAGACTTTACCATAACTTTTTAGCCAACCAATAGCTGTTTTTCTTTCAAATATATAAAGAAGTGTTTGAACGACAACAGATGGGGATTCGGATCTTAGACTAACTGCATATCACTATGTGAAAGTAATAACAAATTTTAAAGAAAATAACATTTAAATTAACGACTTTTTATAAATCAGGTGTTTTTTAAATTTTTTCAATGTCTTTGGGTGTCCAGAGGCAAGTAATTAGGTTAATTAAATTTTCGTTTTCTTAAAAAGTAAGTAAGATAAAAAAAAACTTAATGACAAAACAAATGTGTTTTTTAAGCAAAGAAAATATGAATATAGAAGACAGCCCAAACGAAACCGAATGAGGAATATGTAAGATAATAATAAAACTCTAAATATTTTTAAAAATTTCAACACCCTGTATTTTGAAAATAATGTTATTTTGGGCCTTTACAGTGTGTCCACGAATAGACTTTTAACTCTACCTCTAAAATTTTTTATTTTTATTATTACGAAACAAAAATCTTTGTCTAAAAGCTAAAGGGCATATTAAAAAATGCCCTATGATATACAGGGTGGTTCAAAATTGCAAAAATAAATTTTTTAAAATAAAAAAATTGTAAATTATATTTGGAAACTACTTATACAAAAGCATTAAAAAATAAGTTTACTCGGGAAAATTAAGTGTTAACTTAAATAATCTTCACATATGCAAACATTATTAAGTTAAGTTAAAATGCATGTAAATATTATCCAAAGGGTAACGATTTAAATAACAAAATATTAAAATTTCCATTACGTGTTAGTATTTAAATAAATAAGTACTTACAAAAATAGATTTTTTATATTGGCAAAATACAATTTTCGTAATTTTGAATCTCCTGTATATCATAAGGCGATTCTGTTTAACGCCTTTATTTTAAAAATCTCTTTTCTTTCTACGTAATTGTAAAAATATTTTTTAATTTGTTCTTTTTACGTTAACCTTAAGTTTTTCCAGAAACCATAATCGATGGAAAAAAATTATTTTAAACTTGTAATTACTTTTTTATTTTTAATTATTATTAATTACTATTAGAAATTACTATTAGAATGATTTTTTTTTTCAAAGTAATATTTCGCAATTTTAAACCACCTTGTATATCCTGCAACGATTTTTTCTTTTCTTTAACACCGTTATTTTCTTATTTGAAATAGATCTTT